>MDKF010731360.1:0-57130 GCA_026770625.1 Nicotiana glauca
AAATAGGCACAACTAATTGAGGATCCTGTCAATTAACTACAACAAGAGCATAGTTGAATAAATAAAGATTAAAACCGGCAAATTTGTATTAACATAAATGAGAAGTTCATCCCCCAATAGGTTCCATCAAGACCTTAGACAAAGAAATTAGCTACTCATAACTATGGGTAAATAAACTAGAATAGAATTCATAATCAAAAACAAAAAGAAAAGAAGAAAGATATTGGGAAAGATTCCTCACAATAGTTTTTCCTTCCAAGATAACCTAATAATCACTACTTGCCTCCTTTGGGCGAAGTTTATAGTTTAAATAGGGTTTAGGTCTTAAAAATTCCATTTTTACACTTCAGTCCCTTAACTTTACGGCGCCTGCCGCGGTTCTGCCGCGGTTTCGGTGGAACCGCGGTAGAACAGTGCCTCTGGTTCTTCAATCTTCTGCAGTAGCTTGTCACCGCGTTTCTACCGCGGTCGCGGTGGAACCGCGGTGGAACAGTGATTTCGGCACTTAAGGGCTAGTACAATGTGACTTCAATGGAAATTTGTATTTTTGGCCTCTTTGCTCCAGTATTGACTCCAAAATAGCTCCTTAGCCTTCCTTAGCCATCTATTACCTATAAATCATGAAAAACACTAATAAGAGCATTTTGTTATCATATATATCATCAAAATAACATAAAAATATAATTATTTAAGGTGTGATTATAGTCAAATTCACCTATTATCAGTGATCAAGGAATGGTTTTAGCCTGTTTGCTAGAATTTTTGTGATTATTTCGTAAATGGTGTTACAGAGCCCAATTGGCATAAAATTCCTAATGTTGTTAGCATTTGAAATTCGGGGTATTAGAAAAGGATAGTTTTTGTTAATTATTATGGGGATTATTTGCAAATTAAAGATATCATGACATAGTTTCACAACTGAAGGGTCTATAACATTCCAGTATTTTTGGTAGAAAAAAGGTTGGAGTCCATCTGGTCCTGGAGCTTTAAAGGGTTTGAAATACAAAAAAAAAATAGCCCTTTTAATGTCTATGTCAAGTAAGGGATTGTCTAATGCACTAGGGTTTACAAGACCAATATTTGAACTATGGTTTAGAGGACTTTTCCTACTTGTGTTGATGTGAGAAGTAGTGAAATTATTTTCAAAATTATTTTGGACGTAAGACATAATTAAGAGGGGATCATTGATACAATTTCCAGCATCATCCTTGAAAAAATTAATCTTATTTCGTCTCTTCCTATTTGTGGCACAAATGTGAAAAAAATTTGTATTAGCATCACCTTCATTTAGCCACATTACCCTAGATCTTATTTTTCAGTAATCTTCCTCAATCATCAAAGATCATTATAATCCCCTTTTAAATCCTTTTCAAGAGTTTGTAGAAAAAATACTGGTAGCACAATTTTTGGAATTTTGTATACCATTTAGACGAGCTAGTAATTTACCTTTTTTCCCATAATATCACCAAAAGTTCTAGCTTTCCAATATCTAATGTATTGAACAAAATTATGACTAGCTCTAAGGAAGTTTGGGTCACACCAATTATCTCTCACTATAGGTAGAAAATTCGGGTATTTACACCAAAAGGTTTCTAGCCTAAAAGGGTTGTTTATGGAGGATTCTAATTCTAGGTAGTAGTTCAATTAGGACAGGGTTATGATCCTAATAAGTTTTAGGAAGGTGAATTGTTAAACTTTTGGGGAATAAATTTATTTATTCATCATTTCAAAATACTTCATCCAACTTTTCCAGTATTAGACCCTTGTTTTTATGCATATGGTTAGACCAAGTAAAATTCCATCCCTTGAATTCAAGATCAATGAGTTTACAACTATTAAGTTTAGAACAAAGGAATTTGGCTCTAGAATCATTGAGAGGTCTGCCTCCAAACTTATCATTGGCACTTAAAATATCATTGAAATCGCCTCCCACAATCCAAGGGCGTATATGATTTCTACTAATATTTTCTAGATTTTTCCACATAACATTTCTATTACAGATATCGGTACTAGCATATGTTATACTAAAAAGCCATAGTTTACGAATAGAAAGTACCTCAATCAATGTATGGATTTTTTGATTTCTACGGAGAAAGTTTTGGACAGTCACCACCTCGTGGTTATAAAGTATCACAATTCCTCCTGCCTCATCAGCTGGAACCTATATCATCTCCGTAAATCCATAGTCGTTAAGCAGTTCAACATGGCTTCCCATTCTAGTTTCTAGTAAAGCCACAATACTTGGTCTATGAGTGTAGACTATTTTCCTGAAATTTCTTCTAAAGTTTTAATTATTACCATCCCTTATATTCCAAATGATGATATTTGTTTATTGATTCATGGAAACATTAAGGTTTTGATTTGGTGGCTCCCCGTTTTCCTCGCTGCCTCCAGTATTGGGTTCCTTCTTAATGCTGGCACTAATATCATTGCCCTATTCCCCACCGTTGGATCCTGAGGTGGCCTGATATCTATCGAGCATTTGTATAATGCTAGTGGGCAGTTGAGTGCATACCTCTTCTCTTACATCTCCATAAAGAGAAATAATTTTATCCCATCTAGGTTTGAGAACTCTAGGACTCGTTCTAAGATTATATTGAATGGTTCCTCTTCCTACTCCATCTCTGATTCTACTAGTTCTGGGTTTTAAGGAGGTTGATGAGGTGGTGATGGGGGTTGCTATGGTGGTTGAGGAATGTGGGGTTCCTAAACTGGTGGAGGGTTCTCCCATGGCATGAATATGGAATTGAGTTGAGTTAGTGTTTCTGGGAGAAAGAATGGCATGTCTAGGAGAGCATTCTGTGGGTATATAGGGTTGAAATGGGGTGGTAGATTCTACTGGTTTCTCATAGCATGTACTAGTTGAGGGTTTACGGAGGGAGCCAGGGATTGTAGGATGTTGTTTAGACATACTTGATTTCCCATACTACCGTTGTTGTTAGTCTCTCCTTTGGTGCCACCAAATTTGGTTTCCATTTGGTGATGGAGAGGAAATTACCATTAATGAACCAAGGCCCTTGTTGAATAGCCTTCTACATGTTATCTTTATCTTTGAACTTTATTACATAATAATCCTCTCCCAGATCAATCATTTGAAAATCTTCTGTTAGTCTCCATAAATCCTGAATTTTCTTTTTCAAGTAGTGGTGCAACATGCGTTTGCCCACTAACTTTACTATGATAGCATTCTTCCAGTGCTCGTAAATTCTTTGTCTGTCTTCATCTGACAAAGAAATAACTTTCATGCCTCGTGTGATGGAGGATTCTGGATGTTCAGTCCTTCCTTCTATATGGGAATTCTCTGTTAACTCCAAATTTTTTTGATTTAGAGTATAGTCAGACATCATTGGACTAGATGTTGTTAACATGTCTTTGAAGGATAGTTTATTTTGTAGGTTGGTTTGTATGGAAATGTCATGATCAATATCAGGTGGTTTGGGTGGTTTCTGGTTTGGGGATGCATGATTCTAGAGTTTCATTTGAGAAAAAGAACAAACAGACAATAGATAGTTTCATTCAATTCTATCGTAGGAATTCAAAATACTTCTCCTTACTTTCATAAAAAGAAAAAGAAGAAAAGGAATTTGTTCTAATTCTCAAAATAATGAATAAGCGAAAAAAAAAAAAACGTTTTTGTTTCCTTCTTGTTATTACCTTCTTGATAATTTTGAAACTTCTTCTCCTCTTTTTCTTATTTGTTGTTTGCCTAGAATTTTCCCCTTATTTTACCTTTCTTTTATTGTTTACTTATTAGGTAATTATATGTCAATCTCTTGATAATTTGGTAAAATAGTAACAAACATGCTATCATATGCAAAATTAATTGTTAGTGTAAAAAATTGAGGAAATGCCAAAAAAGATGTAATTCGATGCACGAAATATCTCGCATTGATTCATAGTTTGGGAAAAGGACATAGTGTAAGCCTATCCTAACACAAGTATCAGTGCTTGATTCTACAACTCAATACATGTGCATATGCAGTTAGAGCTGATAGCAATAGTTCTGTTGAATCACAACCATTCTAAATCCTCCTCTTGCCTCGAGTTTAGTCTGTGGAATTATGAGCCAAATTTCAACCAAAGAATCAGATACCCTTTGATTCACCAAAACTCCATCTAACTAATTTCATCAACTGAGATAAACTTGACATTGAACAACAGTTTTACCAATCCTGAACCCTGGAACCACTGTGAATCCTACACGTGGTTCAGTTTCTGGTGATCTGTTAGACATCAAGAATGCTTCTTCATTCACACTCTCCGTATAAACATCAGAAAATCTACATTCACTGCTCACTTGAAATATAGCAACCTCGGGGTCGAAAGAAAAGGCAAGACAATGCAGCAGCCAAATGCGCTTTGCCATTTCTGCGAATGTGCAAAAGAAAGTTGTCTCTGGGTACTCACCAGAATTTAGTAAATTCCTATGATCCAAGTCACCAAACAAAGAACTTTCCATTTTGGGATGAACGAGTTTCATGTATTTCGCACAACAAAATCTTGCAAATGCTGACTTGGGCTTCCAGGCTAAGTAATCTGCTACATTAGCAGATCTTAGTTTGAAGAATCTGTTGAAAAATAACATCTGTTGTTTCTTTTTCGCTGTTATGGATTCCTTTGAGATCGTGAAGCGTGGATGATTGAAACCATCAAACATCTCTCGGCAAACAAATGATTCAAATGCATAACATTTGTCACTTGATTTCAAGAACATAATACCAGGTTGAATTGACAAGGCTGCAGCATCTAAATCCCACCCTGCATATTCCATCTCTCTACAAAGCAACCTAACAAAGCTCCGAATCGACCTAATTGTCTGCTGAAGGGAAATAGTAAAATGGCTGGGGCTTAATTTTTTCAACTGAAGATTGTCAAGATCAGATACTTGCTCCCTCATTTTTAATCTCTTTTCAAGCAATTTGTTCTCTTTATTGGCCTCATTTAGTGTCTCTCTAAGAAATGCAATTTCTGAGTCTATGAGTTTAAGTTGAGAATCCAACTTCTTTCCCATGATATAATAAGTTTTCAAAATACTTTTCTGCTCCTTAATTTCTGCTAAAACCAGAGTTTCCTCAAGGGAAAAGTACTCATCAAATTGTTTCTTTAAGTAGCAATGTTTCAATTCGGACAAACTTTTCAGCTCGGACACTATCACCTCATCAGCATATTGAATAAACTCGGGCTCATATGGAGATTGAGCGAATTGCAACTGAGCATATGCAGATTTAACAGCTGAGATGCTCGCGAACAGGTTAGCTAGAAAAGCTTCTGTAGCTGCTCTCTTCTTCATTTTTTCATCTTTTTCTACAAATGAATTGAGCTGTCCTTTGTTCAACACATCATTCTTTGGTATGTCATTCTTTACTGCTTGGTTTTTGAACTCATCTTGGGATTTTGGCTTTCGATTTCCTCCTGTCACAGCTCGAATATGCAAAACTTTAGCCAAAGTGCGAGCCAATCTACTCTTACTCAAAGCAGATCGATTTTTTGAATCCATCTGAAGCAAAAATTAAAGGGGATTTCTTTTTTGTACTTTCTTTGAGTACTGCAGAATTAAAATAGGAAGAAAATAGGAGATGAGCAGAGAGGTGCCGAGGAAGAAAAAAGAAAAAAGTAAAAGAATATCTGCACTGAACTACATATAAATTACAGTAATTAGAAAGTTACAGGTTCTTTGTAACGTATACATATAAATAGAATATATATGGGACATAAATTTAGAAATTTCGTAGTGCATTACTGCATTATACTATATATAGTATTCTGAGGGGTAAGGTTTGACAAAAGAATATTATAGTATGAGTTTCCATTGTCTAACTGAAGAATAGTATTGATTCTGAATGAAAGATAGTTTCTTGCCTATTTCGCAAAGTCAAAAGTCTTGCCGCATAAAGCCACCAAAATACTACTTACATTTGGTAATGGTCCCAAATTTCCAGTATATCACAACACGTATTCGGCTTCTAAGAAATTTTGATACACTGGAGACGAAATGTTGGTACGGCTATGCGTTAATACAGAATTAGGAGAAAAACTGATCTACAACAAGTAAATTTCTTGTCCAATTTATATGACGCTTTCCATGTTGGGATGTTTCTTAAATGTTTGGCAGTTATATTTTTCTACAATTTCGTAATAGTCAATAATTCAGATTTATTAATTCATTCCAAATGTTAAACTTTCATATGATGTTTTTCTTCAACCAACTTTTTAACAATTTCTATAATAACTTCTTCACCGCCATTAGAAGAATATGTAAATGAAATTAAGGAAAATATTTTCCAAAATATTTAAGCCAACTAAACTTGAGAAAATTAGAAAATATTTTCCGAAAAATATTTTCTTTCATACCAAACACACCCTTAATTTATAAACACGGGTAAATCAACAACAAACTTAACACGAACCTTTCAGAATCAGATGTACCAAAAAACATAAAATTCATAAGAAGAATATAAACATATATATATGGGAGAACTTTTGGTCATTTGGAAATGGATATAACTAATACTGAATCAAATAGACAGCTCTTTAATGCAGTATCAAATTGATACGTGCAAGAAAGGAAGTGAAACAAATTCAAATCTTATATGGAAACAAATATTCTCGCTAAGAAGTTTCTAATACATGACAACGTACCTACTCACCTCCTAAAATCTGGTATTGAAATGAAAGTCTTTACAATTAAGTTGCTCTATTATAAGAATTTCTATAAATGGCACTCTCGGATTGGTTAATTTTTTTATATGATTATTGACATAAACAATGCCAGAATTTTAAGTATATGAATTCCGAACCTATCACAAAACTCATAACTCGTCTTTATTATTGGGTATACAATTGAATTTTTATACTAATATTCGGCTTTAAGTATGTAAATATTGCCTCACATTTTACTCATGTTTCGTATATTTCGGATGTGTAATGTAATAATTTATGCTAATTAGTGGTATTTTTATGTGTAGGAATCATCCGGAGACAATTTGGGACGAAGGTGCATGAATTGAAGCGAAAAGGGAAGAAACAAGATAAAGCCACAAAGTAGCAGTTTCCAGAAGTTCAAAATTCCTAGCACCAAGGCTACCCCCCCCCCCGCCCATGCTACCCCGGGCTCTGGTGACGTGAAGTTGTCCTATTTCTTTCTTATTTCGACCCAAGACGCCCTTAACTCATATAAAAGCAAACTTAAACTTGTTTTGGAGAGGAGGACGCAGCTTTGAGAGGGAAATACAAGTATGAAACACTCGTGGAGCACAAAATTCATCAATTCTTCCATCATTCATCTAGTATTCATAGCTTTTATGATTAAAAGTGATATTTTGATTGTTGTTATATACATGAGTGGCTAAGAACCTCACTATTTTTGGGTTAGGGGTCGTTATTGACCATTGTAATTTGACGATTAATTGTTTTGCTTGATCTACTATGTTATTTTGTTATTCAATCTTGCACTTAATTATTCTATTTTGTAACTTACAATAGAGTACTATGTGCGAATTTATAGTAGAACTCGAAAGTTAGAATCATAGATTGTATATAGGATTTAATAGAATAAGTTCATGAATCGAAGCATTGGAGAATAGATTCGTGATTAGGATAGACATATTCTAGTTAACTTACTTGGTTATTTTTGCAGGAAAAATACATGCGTTCTTGTCAAGTTTGATTCTATAGACATATAGTCTTAGTTTGGCTCGAATATGCGAGTGAAGCGGCGAAAGAGCTTCGTGAGCATAATAAACCCTGCTAATCAATAAATTAGATAAGTCAAGTGATTGCATCAATCCGAAAAAACGTAATAGGAGAGACGTTAATACCATAACTCTTTAATATCCCCATATCACTGAATTCTTCCTAAGAGTTTGTTTACTCTACTTTCAATCCTATTTTCTTGCTTGATTATTAGTTCGTAGTAATTTAGTTATAAAATCCATAATCATCTTCTTCACACTCACTTTAGCATCAACTATATAAATAGCTTATATTGGACAATAGCTGATCATGAATGCCCATGGAAATGATACTTTCTTCTCACTTTATTACTGGTCGACCGCATTTACTTGCGTGTGCATTTGGACCCAATAATTTTTTGGCATTGTTGCCGGATATTTAGAAATTAGTTACTTGTCTTAAATAAGATCTTATTTATTTTTGTTCAAGTGTTGTTTGTTTGATTGTTTCTGACTCTGTAGGTGTTTACCTTGAATACTAAGAAGAACCAATAGTTTGAACTATCTTCCTCATCCTGATCCTAAATCTGAAAGACTCTTCCATTGGTTAAGGAGGGAGGTGGAAGAAAGAGCAAGAATCCCAAAGTTGGATATTGTTGTCCAACCACAGTCTATCGAGATGGCAGAAAATGAAGATAGACCGATGATTGAAGCAACAAGGCCTAGTCTCGCGAACATGACTCAGGCTATCGTAAAGCCATATATAACTTGGCAGTTTGAGTTGAAGTAGTAGATGATGCAACTGATTCAATCCATAGAGCTATTTGTGTGGTAGTCAAGTGAAGATTCCCAAAGGCATATACAAAATATCTTGGAGAGGATACACACAACTAGCTGAACATCTCTAAGGACTATGTTAGATTGACTTTGTTTCCCTTCTCTCTAATGGGGAAAGCAAATGGTTAAACAATGAGCCCCCAAACTCGATCCACACTTGGGATGATATAGCAGAAACATTTCTAATCAAGTTTTATCCCACTAAGAACACAAAGGCATTGAGGAGCTAGATTATTGGGTTTCAACAATGAGATGGTGAAACTCTTCGTCAAGCTTGGGAAGGATACAAGAAACTCCTTAAAGATTGTCCTCATCATTGTCAGACAGATGAGGTACTAGTACATACGTTTATGGGTGGGTTGGACGAGACCACCAAATTGAATTTGGACTCACCTTGTAGATGGGGTTGAAAGCAAAATCCATATAGTGAGATCCAGACTATGCTCAATAATTTCATTGCAAATGAACATAAATGCCAAGGTGAGGGTGACTCAAGAAAGGTGATAAAATAGAAAGCAATAGGTACAATTGAACTAGATGATATGTCAACCATCCGAGTAGAAATTTCTAAACATACCAACTAAGTAGCTAAAAAGGCAATGGGTCAAGAGCATTAAATGCAGCAAGTTCAGATGATTGCCATATGTTGTGAAATATTGGAGAAGGTCACACGAGTGACCAATGTCCAGTGAATCCAGAATCTATTTATTATATGGGCCAACTGAGTAGAGGTCGAGTGAACCAAAATGCACAATATGGGAATATTTATAATCCCAACTAGAGAAACCACCAGAATTTTTCATGGGATGGAAATCAGACTAGACAAAATCAATATAGAGCCCAAAAAAACTACAATGAGCCTGAAAGGCCACTACAATAGGTAGAAAAAGCATTACTAATATGTTTAAAAGTTGTTGACCGGCAACCAGCAACTTCGAACAGACAATTAGCAATTGATGACTGAATTTTGAAATATAGAGAGGCAAATTGGTTAGTTGGCTGCACAACAAAATACCTTATCAACATGGTCCCTTCCAAGTGATATAGATAATAATCCTTTATTAAATGCTAACTTTGAGGAATGACAGAGAATTAGATTTCCAAAAAATAAATAAAGAAAAAGTCGCTCCTAAGGGCGAACTAGTTCCTCAAATTGTGGTGAAAACTGAGAAAGAAATTGAAGAAAGTGAAAAGACACCAACTACAAGGCCACCACCTCCCTTCCCACAAAGATTAAAGAAGAAAAACGATGACAGGATGTTCATCAAATTTCTTGATATGCTGAGGCAAATTAAATTGAATCTCTCATTGGTGATGTGCTACGTGAAATCCCAAAATATTCTAAGTACATCAAGGATATTATGGCTAATAAAAAGAGGTTGAGAAAGTTTGAGACAGTGAAACTTACTGAAGAGTGCAATACTAGGTTACATAGTATGATCCCGCCTAAGTTGAAGGATCCAGGTTGTTTCACAATTCCCTTGGTGATTGCAAAATTCGAGGTTGGTAGAGCCTTGTGCGTTCTAGGAACGAGTATTAATTTTACTCCACTATCACCATTCAAGCACCTCAATCTTGGATCCGTCATGCCTATTACTATAAATCTACAACTAGCATATCGGTCATTCGTAGGTCCTGAAGGAATTATTATAGATGTAATGGTGCAAGTGGGGAAGTTCATTTTTCTGATAGATTTCACTATTCTTGACTACATGATCGATGATGAGGTTTCAATTATTTTGGGGCGGCCATTCTTCGCCACTGGAGGGGAACGTATTTATGTAAGGGAGGGTGAGTTAAATATGAGAGTGCATGATGAAGAAATCACATTAAATGTGTTCAAGGTGCTTAACCTTCCTAAGCATTATGAAGATTTATGCATGATCTCTGTGGTTGAATCAAAGTTGATAAAGCAATATCATTATGTGGAGCCTATTGGCATGGAAAAGAAAATCAAGTTAGAAGAAGTGGTGTTGCGAGATGAATATATAAAGGTAAAATAGAAAAGGCTCTGAGAGGAAAGAGAAGATCCACATAGAGCACGCAAGAAGGCAAACTCCATGAAAGGAGGAGAAACCATAAGCGCTCAGCCATAGCAGAGTGGCAGAGTCGTCATGACTATAAATAAGCCGTTTGCCAATGTATATTTTGTAGTGTTGTGTTTTGTTTGTTTTTATTTTTCATATTAAGGGAAACTAACTACCCAAAGTGAAGTTGAGGAGCATGTTGATCTTAAGTATGGGGTCGTTCCGACACATAATATTAAGGATCATGTGCTAGCTAGACCCTAGAGGTCTCAGGGAGTATTTCTCATCCTTATTTTAATAATTTTCTATGTGATTGTGCATCAAGGACTATGCTTAATATGGGGTGGAAAAACTATTTTCTGACTTGTAATTGTATAAAAATTTTATTTTATTTTATTAGTTTTACTTTAGAACCCTTAGTTAGAAGTAGTCTAGTATAGAGTAGTAGACCTTAAAAAAGTACCAAAAAAAAGCTCGGAGTTTCCCAGGTATAGATCATTTGGACAGTTTTCTTGAGGGATTAAGGTCTTGTTAAAAATCCCAAAAAGATTTTATTTGTTTTTTAATATGTATACGGTGAAATCGGAGGGTCCAATTCCTCATTATCGAGACACCTCAGATGATCATCTCGAACGCTCGAGTCTGTGAGGCTGTGGTCGAGTTTCCTCCGTCAAGGTTCATCGTTGCTCGGCCTAAGGAGAATGTTGACCACGGCTATGATAGAAATGGGGAGTTCCCAAGGTACACAACTAGGACTGATAGAGCCTAGTGGTACCCTAGCCCTGAATCAGGGTGTCATATAGTTGGTCCATTCCTTTATCTTTGTCATTAATGTACTTTGTACTATGTTGGGATTCCCCTCCTATATAAAGGGGATCCTTGTCATTTTGTAAACCTCTGCTGCTTCAGTTGCTCCACACGAAATATATAAGAATATTCTCTTTGCTCTATAACATATTCTCTTGATATTATTTCTTTCATTTATTATCTTCAATTTTGTTCATCATTCATTACTTATCATTGGCCATAAAGTGCCTTAGTTGATTTTATTATAACTGTTAGACATACTTTGACCACCTTCGATAGCTCCCAGCCGAGCTCCGGAATCGACCTCGAGGCCCCCGAATTGACTCGAGGCCCTGATAATTAACCTATCAGTTTGACTATCACCCTATCTTTAGCTATCATTTCATTTCTAAGTTTCACATATATAGCATCAACTGCTTAACAACTAGCATAAAAATAGATCATATTTTTTTAGAGTCCCACAATTAAATTTAATTATTATTACCATTTTCACGATAAACAGTTTGGCATGTACAGTGGGGCTAAAAATAATAATGATTATTTTCTTGCTGGTTTAGCGTACAACGTAAATTATCTTTAACGTTTTTTTCTTGTCCAAAGATCTTCGATTTCAGGTCAAAATTTTGACTCGGTAAACAATCTGGAGAACCATGAAAAAAATGGTGTAGATGTTCCAGGTGCTGGCGTAACGTCGCAAAACCCTGAGAACATGCCGAAACTGATCCCTATGGATGCAGGTTCACGCGACGCCCAATAGGTCGATATAAGCTCGCACACTGACAGGAGCGTGCATCAAGGAGATCCATAAGAAGCTCGGAAAACCGCAACTAGGGAAGAAAGAGAAGTTAGCCTTCATGTTATTTTTGAAATGTTGCAGGCACAACATCTGGCTATTGCTCAGATGCAAAGTCATTAGAAAACTTCTGGCACGGTAGCACCGAGGACATCTCCCCCGGTCGAACAGGTACCGAAGAGATTGAGCAATAATGGATCGATGGCTGATCCGTCATTGTAAAGATGCTCGAAGACCACACCAGAAGTATTGAATCGTGCAAGAAAATGATAGAAGCCAACGACAAGAAGTTCAAGACCTACCACTCTAGGGTCGACCGAATTTCGGGTGCACCTCCGGTCCTGAAAGGTTTGGATTTAAAGAAGTTCATACAAAGGCCATTCCCAAAGGAAGCAGCTCTAAAACCCATTCTGAAGAAGTTCAGAATGCCAGACCTCCCAAAATACAACGAGACCTCAGACCCTAATGAGTACGTTACTGCTTACACTTGCAACGACATAAGGGACGATGAGATCGAGTCCGTCTTACTAAAGAAGTTCGGTGAAACACTCTCGAAGGAGGCCATGATGTGGTATCACAACCTAGCTCCTAACTCCATAGACTCATTTTCCATGCTAGTAGACTCCTTCATAAAAGCACATGTTGGTGCCATCAAAGTAGTGTCACGCCCCCTTTTTTTCCTCTACGGAGAAAAGTCCAAGTTCTGACGTTCATGGGGAAGATAACTCTTTTTCTTTTAGGAATTGGGTGTTTTAAAGAGTCGCCACCTAACGGATTATGGTGTGTTAGGACACCTAGAGCAATTAACTCTTAGACAAGTTTTCATCACCACAAATTTAGGGTAAGGCCTCGAAATAACCTTGAGGAGAAGGTATTAGGCACCCCTCTCGGTCCACAACGGTGGGTCCTGACCGAACTTATACTTATGTGAATTAGTCCTTTTAATAAATAACTAGTTCTAATGCATACTTGCAAATAAAGGCATGTTTTAGGCTTCTTAAGCACATGTATGACTTAAGTAATGGAACAAAGGGAAAAGACTTGAACAGGTGGCACGTAAAGGAAAGTAAAATTTATTTAAACAATGGGAATTGGTAAAAAGGGATCCTAGGTTGGTTAGCATACATGATCACCCCTACACGTGATATTAGCGCGTAGTCATCATATCCTTACTACTCAATTCCCTCTCCTTGGTCATAGCCTAAAGCATTTTAGCAACCTTGCAAGATACCCTATGCGTGCACTACCCGCCCCTTCCTTGTGGCCATGTAGGTATTTAGGACCTATAGTTTTAGGTAGTTCTAGACTATCCTAAGGAGTTTAAAGGAGAAAAGTCTAGGCGTCAATCAAAAACAATTAGGACTGCATTGAAAGAGGGAACAACTAAGGGCTTATATTTACCTCTGCAAACATAACAAGCAAGTGCATGTCTCAAACAACAGTTTCGAGTATTTAAGAGAAAACCCCTAGAACATGATATCTAGGTGAGCAGAGATTATACAGCATTGAATTAAGACAAAAGTGTCAAAGACCTATTCAGCATGCCTACTGATTTTAGACCTGCTGCATGTGAGCAGTCTCAAATAACAAAGCGCGGTTTTACAATTGCAGGATTTTAATCGCCCTATAGGTTGCCTAAGCACATAATAGTAATTTCCTAGGAGCATGATATCTATACTGATTAGGAATGTAGTAAAATAGTGAACAATTTTTAAACGGACAATTTGAGATCCTATAGACATGTTTCTAGCTGTATTAATTGAGGCAACGTTTGGAAACCTTTTTAAGAAGCTGACAGATTTAGTTAATTAAACCACTTCAAAATATATAACCAATGAATTGAACTGACTTTCTCACTGAACTGTTTTAAGTCCTATAGGCATGATTTATAGTTAAGCAAGGTAAAACAAACAGCATTCATTTAAACAAAGTGAAACCCCTATAGGCATGACTTCTATAGAGCTGATTTTGACCCTATAGGCATGATCTCTATTATTAAATCCATTTTAGATCCTATAGGCATGGTTTCTAATTGTGTGGAAGTAAACAAACATAACAAACACATTTGAATCAGCATGGACCCTATAGGCATGGTATCTACCCAGTTTACCTAATATATATAACTACCCTCCCTTTTTCACTAATCACCCCACTGTTTGTTTATAATAAATATTACAGACCAATGAATTAAATGACAAATTACGTAAATAAACAAAATTTAATCTATAGGGATCCTACAGTAGGCCCAAATGATTTCCAAGCTTCCAATAGCCTCAAATGTCCAAAGTTCATAGCCAATTCCATATCTAGGTGTGTCAAAGTTTCTTAAGGACCTCAAGGATCCCGGGCGGTGCTCACACCTAGACCTTTTCTCAAATAAAACTAATTTAGGTGCAGTGTGGAAAGGCCAGCTCTGACATTCCATAGTTCAGAGAGATCTCAAGGATCTCAAGGCAGTACACATATCAGAGGGGCAGAACCTAGTATTCTAAGAGTAAACTGAGAGTGCTTGACATAGTTTTGATAAGGTTTTAAAATAGTGTAGAGATAACTTTAGGAGTGAAAATGTTTTCTGAAATAGGAAATAGTTTGGTGGTAAAAGACAATTTTGAGAAAAGTACCAAAATCTTTTGAAAAACAGCAGACAAATAATTGGTCATAAAACATCTAGATTCACTCAACAAACAGATCTCACGTGGGGATAAACAGATTGGGGCACATAAGAGTCACATTAGGGGACATGGATAGGGTATAAAGGAAACATATAGTCAACAAACTGCATAAAATACTTAGGGTCTTAGAGACTTAGCAGGCTAGTAATAGACAGTAAATAGTTAAGATATAGATCACTATTGTGATACAGAAAGCCTGACATGTCTTGAACAGGATTAAACATATAGGCAGGGTCAATCACATACATCAAATATCCAACATGATCACCTAATTAGAGGATTGAACAAATATTCACAAACAGACTAGTTAAGTATCAAATAACTAGGTGAAGTGTAGATATGCTAATGATACATTGAACATGACAGAGTTTAGACATGCTAGGCAAAGAAGTAAGCCGGAATACAAATTGAATTCATAGCTGATGAACTAGTGCAGGAATGAAACACATAGGGTTTGGATTTCAAAATTTAACTAGAGCCATACCAGTTGAAAAAAAGAATGCAGAATATAAAATAGATGTAGTTCCAATATCTAGCCTTAGCTTTCAGCCGGCTAGACCAGTAAATATCACAAGTAGCAGAGGAGAAAAGGAGAGCTTTAGAGTGTAAGTGTGCTTTTGTGAACTAATGTTCGTTGTTAGAAGTGAGAATAGGAAGGAGTTTATATAGTAATCAAAAGCTTAGCAAAATAAGGTAAGGGATCAATTATGTAGAAATTAGAGAAATTCAGGGAATCAATCACATATAAGATCAATGAGTCTTCCCTTTAATCAAGGGATAATCAATCAAAGGTAAATGCAGACAGACACTTAAGGGAGGAAATCGAGTACATCTTAAGTACAGAGTAGGTAATTAGGGGTGAATGCATAGGGGTTTAATTAAGGAAACAATCAGTAAGAATCAGCAAAATAACAAATAAGGCAAGGAAAAATTAATTAAGGCAACCAGTTCAATTAAACCAAGTACAGAAGTAAGAATCGAAAGTTTTGTTAAGGAAAAAGTATTCAAATCAAACCAGGAAATAAGGATTTTAGAATAATAAAGGGTTCAATCAAAGAGAAAATCATGCAAAGAGTCAGCAAGTTTAGCAGATAAAATAAAGTAAGAAATGAATAGTCAGGTTTCGACACATAATTTTACTACAAATAATAGTTAAATCGACATTGATTCAAGATGAATAGTCAGGATGAACACAAACATATAGAATCAGTGAAAGGTTGAACTAAGAAATTCAATAGAGGCATATTAGGAGAAGAAAACCATGAGACGTTCATATGGCTAAAGAGAAATCACAAGAACCAAGGCAAGAACACAATCAGTACACCAGTACTCAGAAGCCAAACAAAGAAATGTTAGAAAATTATGGTTTTCAGTACAAGCGAGTTAAGGTTGTAGCAAACTTACAAAATCAGTCAAACACATAAGAAGCAGAAGATCAAACACTAAAAAATCATCAAACATTTTGGAAAAGACATTTCCGGAAACCCTAGTTTAGGAAAAATGAAAAATCATTCGAAAATTATATGATTCTTGTAAATAATCACAAGATTATTGTAAAACTCATATGAAACAAGTCTAAATCATCTCAGATCTATACAGATCTAAGAGGTGTAGAATAAAGAAATTAGGGCTTTCAAGAAGAACAACACAGAGGTGAAGAAACATGCTTAGAAACCAATAGATCATAGTCGATGAAGGACGATCTTACTCAGAATCACACTGGAACATCCTGAAATAGGTGAGAAAGGAGCCATAGATGCAAGCCAATTAACCTGGTCCCTTGAGGCCCTGGAGATGGCAATACCAACATGAGAGAGGCTAATAGAGGCCTGGGAGTGGTGAGAAACCACCATAGATAGCCATAGATAAGTGATGGTGAGGTCCGATTAGGGTTAGATTTGAGAGCATTTGAGAGAGGGGAGGGATTTCAGGGTAGCAGATGGTGGAAAATGAAAGGATTTGGGGGGGTCGTTTGGTTTATTTTAGGTAAGGGTTGTTTGTGACCGTTGATCTTATGATCAACAGGCGAGATTAAAGGGTTTTGGGGCTACATCGGGTCTTCAGGGTTTGGGATGGGTAAATTTAAATTGGGATTGGGCCAGTATTGGGTTGAATTAAGGCTAGAATTGAAATAAAAAATAGGCCAGATTTTAAATAGCTACTTTTAATAGTTACATAATTTATAAAAATAGTAAATGAGTTCCAAAAACTATTTTCCTGTACTAATATGATTTTAAAAGGTTATTCAATATTTTAAAAATATAAAAGAATATTTTATGCATCAATTGTGCAATTATGCATTAGTATGGCCTATTATTGTAAAGATGTGCAATTTAGCCTAAAAATATAAATATAATTACAAAAAATGCACTAAAAATATTTAAATACTATGTTGGCATAAATAAATAATTTAGATTAAATCATCACAAAATTAATTTGAAGGATAATTATTGGATATTTTATAAATAAAAGAGAAGAACTAAATTGATTTGGAGCTTTAAAATTTATAGAAAAATTATAAAAATATTTATGCATTCTTATAACTGCCTATGTGCTATTTTGAAAGTATATATATGTATTTAAAATATATGAGGAGAAATTGGGTATCAACAAGTAGCGACGAGAAAATCTAACGTGTTCAACATCAAGTAGAGGGAGAACGAAATGCTGTGAGAGTTTGTATCTTGCCTCCATATGGAACGAATGGAACTACCACCAATCTGTGATGACTGGGCGGTGCAGGCCTTCACTCAAGGTCTGAATAAGCGAAGTTCGGTGGCTTCGAAGCAGCTGAAATAGAATCTGGTCGAATACCCAGCCGTGACCTAGTCGGACGACCACGACCGGTGCCAGTCGAAGATCAGGGTCGAAGACGACCAGCTAGGAGCCCCATCGGGCTCAGTATACCCAAGCAGGCTTCTGGTGAAAGAGCCAAAGCTAAACAAAGAAAAATATCAGCCATACATTGAAGACAAAAGGAACGCCCTAAGGCGTAACCCACGTCGCATTGATCGAAGGCTACACCGAGGACAGAATCCTCGGGGAATCATCAATAGAGCCGGATTCGGTAGAAATACAGGGCCAATGGAGGCACCTCACTTATTAGAATACAAATTCAACGTTGATGTATAAGACATCGTGTTCGCCATCAGTAAAATCAGAGACGCTAGGTGGCCCAAGCATGTACAATCAGATCCTTCACAAAGGAATCATAACTTAGTGTGTGAATTTCACAACATTCACGGCCACAAGACCGAGGATTCCCATAAACTCCGAGAGAAAGTAGCCAGACTATTCAATAAAGGACACCTTTGAGAATTCTTAAGCGACTGGGCCAAAAATCAGTTCCAAAAAAGAGAGGCATCCAAGAAGAACGAAACGAATAAGCTGCAACATGTCATCCACATGATCTTGGAAGGCATCGATGCCCCACAAGAACCTATAATCAGAAGGACAAAAATATCCATCACCAGAGAAAAGTGAACTCAGAGGTACATACCCGAGGATGCCCCCACGTTCAGCAAAGAGGACATTGAGACCTTGTCTCAACCCCATAATGACGCACTAGTGATCTCTTTCCTTTTAAATACATTTCAAATAAAATGTGTACTTGTGGATCCAGGTAGCTCAACCAACATTATCAGGTCGAGGGTAATAGAGCAACTTGGACTTCTTACCAAACTATGCCCGCCACTCGAGTCCTCAACTGATTCAACATGGTAAGTGAAACAACGAAAGGAGAAATCACCCTCCCAATCAACGTGGTCGACACAACCCAAAATATCAAATTCCATGTCGTCGAAGGAGAAATGAGGTACAACACCTTTTTCGGACGGCCGTGGGTACACTACATGAGAGCAGTACTATCCACCATCTACCAAATGATGAATTCCTGACAAAGGATAGGATTAAAACTATCTACAGAGAACAACATGAGGCGAGAGAGATGTTCACGGTGTACGATGTGGCACCGACATCAATACCTCTACTCATGAAAGAGCCAAAGTGTAATAAAATTACATCTTCGCTTAAGCCTTATTAAACAAAGCAAAGGACCGTACCGCGTCCTCATCTCGGGTAACTGGGACATATCGGACCTCAAAACATCACCGGCACATCCTACACAAAGGTATAACCATCTCCCTTTTCATTTTGTATTTCATACTAACTCTTATGCAGGCGCCCGACCGAAGCAGTCAACCTGCTAACCCAGCTCGAGGATCTTAAGGTTTTAAAGCATTAGTTGCACTCTTTTCCTTCAGTCGAGTTTTTATCCCGAAAAGGGTTTTACCGGCAAGGTTTTTAACGAGGCAACATCCACATACTACCTAAGGAAGACTCAATAAGTATTTGAGGCTTCTTTCACAATCAACCTCGAACACTAGGGGCATCCCTCCCCGGAAGGCCATCTGCTTAGAAAAGCCAAGAAATGCCAAAAGGGGTCCCAATAGGAAAATGATGTACCGAGCCAAATGGTTGAACGAACTGTGTCCATATAGCCGGGCCCCCAACGGCGAAATCATGTACACTTGTACCAAATAATTGAAGAATATCTTTTATCAAAGCATCTCACACTTTGAAAGAAGCTCGGCACCTCTGCAAAAATGACTTCTCCACTGAAAACGTCTCGAATACTCGGGGACGGGCGTCAACAATTCATCACCTGAATGACCTCCGGGTTGGGACTCCAAACACATAAGCCCTCAATGAGGCAACATGAAAATAACAAAATGTCTCAAAGGCCAAAAGCACCCCGAGCACTCGGGGCTGGCATCAAAATCTCAAAAAATACATGACTTCAGGGTCGGAGTCTCAAAAATCGTAAGCACTCAATGAGGCAATGCAAAGTTTACAAGTAACAGCTTCTGAGCCAAGATACCCTTGATGACTCAGGGACTATCGCCGGTCACCATTCATTAAAAACTCGAGGCCATAAGACCCAAAACGGGCAGACTCGATCTCGTAAGACCTGCATAAGATAGCGACAATATTTGTAAGACCTCAAGCAAGGCATGAACAATACTTGTACCAAGTATCCAAAACTGTAAGACCTCAACGGGATGTAAAAATGGTAAAACCTTACTAAAGGCATAAACTCGATCTCAAAGTTCCTGCTACATATCTGTAAGGCCCCGTTAAATCCCTACTCGAAAACCCGGATCCCGTGGTACCAAGTTAGGAGCATGTGTTAGCAATTAATAGCCGCGGCGCGGACCTTTTTAGATTGAATAATGCATTAAAAATTCAAGAATAAGTTTCCAGAAAAATGCAAGAAATGCGGTCCAGAATGCGGCCACAAATCATGTATGCAGACCGCATATCTACCGCAGAGTGAGTCAGAATGTTGGTTAAAATTGAAGTCAGCCTTCTAATGTCTTCAACTCTGTTTCAGCTTGTCGATTCCAAGTGGTGCTCTTAGTTGTGCTACCTTACCATATATTTTCATTTGATAACTCTCATTGTAAAAACTCATTTTATGTTTCATGGCATCAAAATAGAAAGTCTTATAGCATCAAGGGCGGGGACATATTCCTTTTGTTAGAATAAATAAATAATATTGGTACTCCTTGTAGATGCTCTTCTAATGATCATTTTCCTGCTCTGCTTGTCCTTGTGACTAGATAACCTAGGTTGCTTATTGCTGATAAATGCATTACGATGGCTCATTCTTTTAAACTTATCCATGTGGGCACTTTGAAGCCTTGTTTTATACCAACTCATAATGGTTTTAAGTACTTCTCGTCATTGTTATTGGTTTTTTAGGGCTACGAGGGCTTGTCTCATGGGATTCAAAAGTAATGATTTTCCTTAAAATTCGAGATTCAATTGCCATAATTTCAAACCAAAGTATATACCTTTTTCCAAAATCGTAATTGGGTCGGATTGGTTGGGTTACGTGACTTTCTTCTCACTCGACTTCTAGAATAATTGACTATATCAGTTTCATGCGAGAATAGTATTGCTACCCTTGGTATTACACCTCCTTGGTAGGATAGGAGGGTCATTTGTATCTCTCCCTGGAGCATCATATTAACTATTAGAACGCCTCTAACCAGTACATGATTTCTTCCTAACATCTAGATGTTTGAGCTATGTGGTTTTACTTGAGAAATGGATGAGATTAGCTACCCTCAGATTTTTGCGCATATCATGAACATATCAATTTGAAAGACAAGTTTGGTCGTATCTTTGGTTCTCTCATATATGATCAATTATCAGGAAGGGTTAAACTGTCTGAAATATGATAATCTCATAAGCGTTCAACTTCTTTTCATCCTCACGGGCTTGTGGCATAGATTTCGTGTGTCAAGTAATGTTAAGATTGTAATTCAACAACATGTATTTTGAAATCCGTATCACGTTCAAGGTGCCAAAGTATTTTTATTCTTGATAAATGGATTTTTCCTACACTATAGAAAACGAGTGGCTCCTATTGCCAATGTACGAGTTATCCCAATGACTTATTTGACTAATAATTGATGTCCTCGTAATAAGTAACCACGTCAGCATTGTCAGTAGTAACCTTCTGTGTCTCTTAGAATATAACCTCATGAAATTCTGTGCTCAGCACATTAATGGATTCCTGAATAACTCCAGCCTGATCTTGAACTCTGTTGTTCCTCACTGTATTGGATCCATTGGGTATTGTAAGTTCAGACGAGTCAAAGATGGAGCTTCACAGTGTGATCATATATATATTGGATAGGTAATTTTATGGTCAATTTATGATAACACATCTTAGGGTAATCGTTGAAGGTCATCAAGGGTTTAGTGTGAGTGTTCACCTAGAGCCTTAGAGTTTGGAGGGTGAGCAAATTATTCTCAATGTTTTCCGCTGAATATGTATGTGAGTTGATAATAAAGGTAGCATAAGTTTATTCCACAGTAGGCCGCACTAGGAGTATGAAGTGTCCCCATGGTTGTTCGCCATATACTCTATGAATCCATATGTTCATATCCAAGAAAGTGGGTGGAGATCAATTGTGTATCATTCCGGTGGAAATTAATGAAGGTGGAATTAGTGGATAGTTAGCTTATGCGAAATATCAACTTGTTATCCTTCTTAAGCAAATTTAGGGGTCGAAATTGCTACCGTGAGTGTGTTCTGGGAAGTTTATAGATATAAGAGGCCATTGAAGGCCGAGAGTGTTGTGGAAATAAAATATCGTCTCTTGATTGCTTAGCAGTTGGTTTTTATGCGTGCAGTCCATGCTCCGGTATCATCGTGATAAAGTAGTGTTTGTAATGCTGAGGTTCTCGTCATCAACATATAAATATTATGGTGCTTTATCGAGTTGAGGAAGCCATATGGGAAGCGGAAGATGAAATAAAAGAAAAAAAAATAATATATCCCTATCTGTTCGAACAAGTCTAGTAGTGATCGTGCGAACTCTTATCTCTATGTAAACTAGTGTTGTGTTCCATTTGGTGCAAATATACCCCATATCTCCCCTATATGCTTTACTATTGCAATCCCTCTAGTAGTGTAAGAATGTTATGTGTTGTGATTGTCTAAGTCATGCAAAACTCTTTTTAGTAAATGAAAGTTTATAGGGACTTATGTGATAAATAAACAACTAATACTAGTGTAGATTGGTAATGATTAATTGAAACGAATGTAGTATGATGAAACGGTTAACTTATACGGGACTCATTGAAGTGACTAATTTATGTGGAGAATGTAGCAATGTGATTGAGTACGTGCAATTGTTAGGGGTAATGAATTGTATACCATTTATAGACATGATAGGAATTGTGTAATGGTGCTTGGAAATATGTTTCGGGGGCTCTATGATAGGTGGAAATGTCCAAATTACAAAGGAAACTCTGGTAAAATTTTCAGAAATCTACGGAGTTAACTAAATATGGACTGTCAACCTGTTTCGGGTTGTGAGGAGGGGAAGATTGCACTAAGACTGTTAATAAGTGAACCTTGATCCTCATTTGAGGATGAATGATCTTAAGTGGGGGAGGATGTAAGGCCCCGTGAAATCACTACTCAAAAACCCGGATCCCATGATGCCAAGGCGCGGACCTTTTTGGATTGAATAATGCATTGAAAAGTCAAGAATAAGTTTACAGAAAAATGCAAGAAATGTGGTCCAGAATGCGGCTGCAAATCAAGAATGCGAACCGCATATCTGCCGCAGAGTGAGTCAGAATGTTGGTTAAAATTGAAGTCAGTGATGCGTTCGAAATGCGATCGCATAATCAAAATGTGGACCGCATGGTCGTCGCATATTTTCCTTTGAATTTTGCGAGGGTCAGTTCTGCGGTGCACTTTGCGACCGCAGAAAATGAATGCGGACTACATTCTTACCGCAGACTGAGTCAGAATGTTTAGTTTTTGGGGAGCATATTGCGGTCCATTATGCGGACCGCATGTTAACTATGCGATCGCAAATGCGATCACATATTTGACTCGGGGCTCCAATTTTCTAATTTGTAACCCGACTTCCATATCAATATATCCGGTGTTATAGCTCATTTTAAGCATTCTTCTGAGCATTTTTAGAGAGAGAGAGAGGGTTCTTAGAGAGGAAAAGTCTCCCCATCAAATTGCTCTACAAGATATGGCTACATCCTTGAAGGAAATCAAGTGAAGACCCCTAGACCTTCATCTCAAGAGGTAATACTTCATCACCCCAACTCTTATTTGTTTTATTCTCAGATATAAAGGGTCACTAGTGAGGTTATTCAGGGGTATAACAATGGATTCCTTGCTTGCATGTTAAACCTTAGAGTAGTGGAAGGTGGTGAATTAAAGAGGTGTACAAAGTGATATAAATTGTTCTCAAAATGGGGCCTAAGATCATATTGCACCTCTAAGGTTTATCAATATGCTTGAACCAAGCTAGAGTTTTAATCTCATCTCTAATTCTCGATTTAATTTGTAATTTTTACTCAGTAGATCGAAGTGCTAAGAGTTCCGGAAATTTGTAAAAGAGTAAGGGGAGCTTTATTGCGGTATGTATGGCTAAAACCCCGTGTTTATTATAAATTGAGCTTCGTCATCAACTTACGAAAGTATGGTAAGAGTTGGATTAGCTAGTGTATTGATTGCTATTATGCAATAATTGATTTGCATATATCTATACATATTCGTGAAGGATGTGCCTCAATGTGAATAATGTGCCAATCTTGACAATTAGATAATGATGAAAAGTACAGTTATGTGTTGAAATATTTGGGTTATAAGCCAACATTGAAACAAAGAATTATTCATGCTAGCTATGTGCTCATTTACCTGTGATTGCAATTTGAATTATCCTTGATATATGTGTCGATGATCACAACTTGTAAAATGAATATTGAAAAAGGGAAGCGATGTGATGATGGTGGCCATGAGTGCCCCAGGAATTGTTATGATATGTGTGGGATAAAGATTTGAAGTGTTGACTAATGAGAACGGAGTAATGCCTCTAATGAGGTAACCAGCCGATCGGGTCGTGATCGGACACCATGCCGCACAAATGATGGTAATGTGTTGATATTGGATTCCGGATAAGGGAAATGAAATATTGATTGAGAGTAATGCCTCCAATGAGGTGAACTAGCCGGTCGGGTCGTGATCGGACTCCGCTCGAGATGGCGGTGTTAATGAGAACAGTGGTGAACACGTGACAGAAATGCCCTAATCGATGTTGCGGAAATTGTATGAAAGATTATATGAATTGCTTCTTTGATTTGCCCATATTAATTGCTTGTATCTGTTTGATAGTTCTTTCTACTAAAATGGTGTTTAGTTATACATACCAGTACAATTCAAATGTTTTGACGTCCCTTTTGCCGGGGGCGCTACATTCGTGTTATGATTGTAGGTGGTTCTATAGCAGGCACTCCAGTCCACTGGTAGTAGCACCTCCTCCACTTTCCGTCAGCTGTATTGGTGAGCCCCTTTCCCCTTGGGGCCCTGCGTGGCTTATGCCGTTGTTCTTCCCGGAGTCTTATTTTTGTATTTGTTTAAGGTATAGCCGGAGCCTTGTTGCCAGCATTTCTATATTATTCTTCAGTTATATTTAGAGGCTCCGTAGACAGGTTGTGGCTAGTGTCGGGTATTGGAAATTAAAATAGAATATTGATGTTTGGCAATGATGTATATAACTTGTAATACCCTTAAAGTGGCTAAATGAAGTTGCTAATGAATATGAAATGGAAATCGTTAATTATATATTGATAGAATTCGATTAATGGAGTCTATCCCTTATTTAATTATGAGTTGGGTTGGGTAGTATGTATGAAACCTGTCAGGCTTGCTTAGTCGGGTTTACTCGGTTGAGCGCCGGTCGTGCTCCTTGGATTTTGGGGCATGACAAACTTGGTATCAGAGCCTAGGGTTTTAATGTGTCCTAGGATGTCTCGGAGCCGTGTCTAGTATAGTCCTTCTTATCGGTGTGTTGTTGGCCACATCTATAAGTTGGAGGCTATTCGGACATTTAGGAATTTCACACTTCTTTGATACTCCAATCGTGCAATAGAGCTCAAGTTAGGGAGCTAATTTTCTCTCTAAGTCTTATTCTCAAGATTGGTAACCTTGATGCCATAATCCGCGAATTTGAGGCATGTAAGGAGGGATTGATCCCACCATTGAGTCCGAGTGGATTGCCCAAGGACTTGTTAGGAGAATGTATTGAGATGTGGATGGATTGGTAAAACATATCGCTAAGAGGGGAGTGTCCTTGTCCCTATTGATGTCTCTGCACTATCAGATCATATGTTATATCAGTATGTTACCTATGTACGTTAGAGATGTAGAGTAAAGGGGTATCGATTAAGCTATTGCCCTATCAACCTAATGTCGTTAAGTGAGTCAAATCAGAATTTCTACTCGTTGTATATGTACATCCATATTGAAGAGTTCTCTTAAATATAGTCATAACAAGGTGTTGAATAACAAAACATTGCATGTATCGACTCTTTTGAACGAGATGCACTATTCGTGAACCCACTCTATTATGAATTCGCTTATTTACATTCTTGTGGAATTAAGTTTTATAATTATGCCCTTGAATTGAGTTATAACTCTAGGATCGATATTTCCTACTTGCTTTTCCTAAATTCTCACCAAGGTACTATATCCGATGAAATTCTTACAGAATCTTTTATTTAATTGGACAAAATATACTCTTTTGTTCCCCTACATGCACCATCATAAAATTTACCTATGTGGTGCAAAGATCCATGCGAAGCATCCCAGCACTGTGATCCTTCTCGAATCACCCTTTTACTTAGTTGTGTATATGGCTTATATGATTTGAACAGTCAATCTACTCTCTTGCGAATACCAACATGAAAGCTTCTCACTGCCTAGTAACATAAGAGCGTACCTTAACACCTCACATGAGTGCATGTCAATCAAAATGGTCACCGTGTGCATGAATATAAAGTCTCTCTAAAAATTTAGATCCTCACGTCCACATCATAAGAAGATCACGTGTCGCCATAACTTTCGTGTCCACTTGGGACATTTCGCAGTAAGTAGCTCACCTTGTCCTGGTATTGTGGTTGCTCGTGGCATGGTCGTATATTGCAGTTGGGAGCTAATATAGCAGAAGCGTGTCCAACTTATAACAAATGTTTATCTCCCCGTTACACCTCCATAACATGTGTTAATTTTGTTCTTTAGTTAGTGAATTCATTGTGCTAGTTTTCCCACACTTGTTCGATAACCATGAGAGAACATATCCTTCTACGAGTCATTGTAACACTTTTTGTCTTGTAAGGACCCTTTCTAGGCTCTCTATCAAGACCAAGCACACCTTTGGGGGTTATTATAGCACAACGCTAGTTTCTCATGTTTTTCTGTTTTTCATTAGCATCTGGGTAGTTCCCAAGTTAAAATCTATGAAGAACAAATTAAGAACATCAGCAAACCCTCCATGATTATTCTATACTATCTCATGGGTTCCCATATCACTTCAAGTTCATCAAAGGTTGATAGCATGTCGCAATTGCTGAAATTGAATGACCTCTTTCCAATAATGGATTATCTACACTTGTGCTAGTCCAATAATCTGCTTATCAGTCTAAGTCTCGCCTTTTGATTTTGGGTTGGCCAAGGAGAAATACACCTAGTGACACATTCATATGTAAAAGCCTTTCTCTCGGTCATGCCTTATAACATCTCCCAATATGGCTAGTAACAGCTGATTGCATAGAAGTGTGTTGTAGTGCTTCATTATGAAGTAGAATTGCTAAATAATTGGATTTTTGAATTCTGGAGCTATACATCACGTGACTACATAGAGAGAACTTCTTTCAAAAATTGTAGCTTCTTATAATCGCTTTATATTACCACCGTTCCTAGTGTTTACGATGTAAAGCTTACTTCCATAAGTCTCTTTTCCTTTCCTTTCAGTTGTCTTGCATCGTGTGTTGTGTACCCATAATCTTCGATGCAATATTACCTCGTTGTCTCGACTAGTTATCCATGATGTGATCTGATTTAATTAACCTTTCTTTTATGTACTCTACAAGAGCCCTGAGAGTGGGTAAATTTCCCCTTTTCCACAGCCTTCTAATGTCTTCAACTCTGTTCCAGCTTGTCGATTCCAAGTGGTGCTCTTAGTTGTGCTTCCTTACAATCTATTTTCATTTGATAACTCTCATTGTAAAAACTCATTATATGTTTCATGGCATCAAAAGAGAAAGTCTTATAGCATCAAGGGTGGGGACATATTCCGTTTGTTAGAATAAAGAAATAATGCTGGTACTCCTTGTAGATGCTCTTCTAGTGATCATTTACCTGCTCTGCTTGTCCTTGTGACTAGATAATCTAGGTTGCGTATTCCTGATAAATGCATTACGACGGCTCATTCTTTTAAACTTATCCATGTGGGCACTTTGAGGCCTTATTCTATACCAACTCGTAATGGTTTTAAGTACCTTCTCGTCATTGTTATTGGTTTTCTAGGGCTACGAGGGTTTGTCTCATGGGATTCAAAAGTAATGATTTTCCTTAAAATTCGAGATTCAATTGCCATGATTTCAAACCAAAGTGTATACCTTTTTCCAAAATCTTAAATGGGTCGGATTGGTTGGGTTACGTGACTATCTTCTCACTCGACTTCTAGAATAATTGACTATGTCAGTTTCATGTGAGGATAGTTTTGCTACCCTCAGTATTACACCTCCTTGGGAGGATTGGAGTGTCATTTGTCTTTCTCCCTGGAGCATCATGTTAACCATTAGAACGCCTCTAACCAGTACAAGATTTCTTCCTAACATCTAGATGTCCGAGCTATGTGGTTTTACTTAAGAAAAGGATGAGATTAGCTGCCCTTAGATTTTTGCACATATCATGAGCATATCAATTTGAAAGACAAGTTTGGTTGTATCTTTGGTTCCCTCATATATGATCAATTATCAGGAAGGGTTAAACTATCTGAAATATGATAATCTCGTAAGCGTTCAACTTGTTTTCATCCTCACGGGCTTGTGGCATAGATTTCGTGTGTCAAGTAATGATAAGAGTGTAATTCAACAGCATGTATTTTGAAACCCGTATCACGTTCAAGGTGCTAGAGTATTTTTATTCTTGATAAACGGATTTTCCCTACACTCTAGAAAACGAGTGGCTCCTATTGCCAATGTACGAGTTACCCCTATGACTTATTTGTCTAATAATTGATGTCCTCATAATAAGTAACCACTTCAGCATTGTTAGTAGCAACCTTCTGTGTCTCTTAGCATATAACCTCATGAAATGCTCTGCTCAGCACATTAATGGATTCCTGAATAACTCCAGCCTGATCTTGAACTCTGTTGTTCCTCACTGTATTAGATCCATTGGGTATTGTAAGTTCAGACGAGTCAAAGATGGAGCTTCACATTGTGATCATATATATATTGGATAGGTAATTTTATGGTCAATTTATGATAACACATCTTAGGGTAATCGTTGAAGGTCATCAAGGGTTTAGTGTGAGTTTTCACCTAGAGCCCTAGAGTTTGGAGGGTGAGCAAATTATTCTCAATGTTTTCCCCTGAATATGTATGTGAGTTGATAATAAAGGTAGCATAAGTTTAGTCCACAGTAGGCCGCACTAGGAGTATGAAGTGTCCCCATGGTTGTTCGCCATCTATTTTATGGATCAATATGTTCATATCCAAGAAAGTGGGTGGAGATCATTTGTGTATCATTCCGGTGGAAATTAATGAAGTGGAGTTGGTGGATAGTTAGCTTATGCGAAATATCTACTTGTTATCCTTGTTAAGCAAGTTTAGGGGTCGAAATTGCTACCGTGAATGTGTTCTGGGAAGTCTATAGATATAAGAGGCCATTGAAGGCCGAGAGTGCTGTGGAAATAAAATATCGTTTCTTGATTGCTTAGCAGTTGGTTTTTATGTGTGCAGTCCATGCTCAGGTACATCGTGATAAAGTAGTTTTTGTAATGCTAAGGTTCTCGTCATCGACATATAAATATTGTGGTGCTTTATCGAGTTGAGGAAGCCACATGGGAAGCGGAAGATGAAATGAAAGAAAAAAAATAATATATCCCCCTCTGTTCGAACAAGTCTAGTAGTGATCGTGCGAACTCTTATCTCTAAGTAAACTAGTGTTGTGTTCCATTTGGTGCAAATATACCCCATATCTCCCCTATATGCTTTACTATTGCAATCCCTCTAGTGGTGTAAGAATGTTATGTCTTGTGATTGTCTAAGTCATGCAAAACTCTTTTTAGTAAATGAAAGTTTATAGGGACTTATGTGATAAATAAACAACTAATACTAGTGAAGATTGGTAATGATTAATTGAAACGAATGTAGTATGATGAAACGGTTAACTTATACGGGACTCATTGAAGTGACTAATTTATGTGGAGAATGTAGCAATGTGATTGAGTACGTGCAATTATTGGGGGTAATGAATTGTATACAATTTGTAGACATGATAGGAATTGTGTAATGATGCTTGGAAACATGTTTCGGGGGCTCTATGACAGGTGAAAATGTCCAAATTACAAAGGAAACTCTAGCAAAATTTTCGAAAATATATGGAGTTAGCTAAATTTGGGGATTGTCAACCTGTTTCGAGTTGTGAGGAGGGAAAGATTGCACTAAGACTGTTAATAAGTGAACCTTGATCCTCATTCGAGGACGAATGATCTTAAGTGGGGGAGGATGTAAGCCCCTGTGAAATCCCTACTCGAAAGCCCAGATCCCGTGGTGCCAAGGCGCGGACCTTTTTGGATTGAATAATGCATTGTAAAGTTAAGAATAAGTTTCCAGAAAAATGCAAGAAATGCGGTCCAGAATGATGTCGTAAATCAGGAATGTGGATCGCATATCTGCCGCAGAGTGAGTCATAATGTTGGTTAAAATTGAAGTCAGTTATGCGGTCGAAATGCGGACCGCATAGTCGTCGCATATTTTCCTTTGCATTTTTTGAGGGTCAGTTCTGCGGTGCACTTTGCAACCGTAGAACATGAATGCGGACCACATACTTACGGCAGACTGAGTTAGAATGTTTAGTTTTTGGGGAGCATTTTGCGGTCCATTATGCAGACCGCATGTTAAATCTGCGATCGCGAATGTGATCGCATATTTGACTCGGGGCTCCAATTTTCTAATTTTTTACCCGAATTCCATATCGATATATCCGGTGTTATTGCTCATTTTAAGCATTCTTCTGAGCATTTCTAGAGAGAGAGAGTGGTTTCTTAGAGAAGGAAGGTCTCTCTATCAAATTGCTCTACAAGATATGGCTAAATCCTTAAAGAAAATCAAGTGAAGACCCCTAGACCTTCATCTCAAGAGGTAATACTTCATCACCCCAACTCTTATTTGTTTTATTCTCAAATATAAGTGGTCACTAGTGAGGTTATTCAGGGTTATAACAATGGATTCCTTGCATGCATGTTAAACCTTAGAGTAGTGGGAGGTGGTGAATTAAAGAGTGGTACAAAGTGATATAAATTGCTCTCAAAAAGGGGCCTAAGATCATATTGCACCTCTAGGGTTTATCAATATGCTTGAACCAAGCTAGAGTCTCAATCTCATCTCTAATTCTCATTTAATTTGTAATTTTTACTCAATAGATCGAAGTGCTAAGAGTTCTGAAAATTTGTAAAAGAGTAAGGAAAGATTTATTGAGGTATGTAAGGCTAAAGAAAGATTTATTGAGGTATGTAAGGCTAAAACCCCCTTTTTATTAGAAATTGAGCTCCGTTGTCAATTTACAAAAGTATGGTAAGAGTTGAATTAGCTAGTGTACTGATTGCTATTATGCAATAATTGATTTGCATATATCTATACATATTCGTGAAGGATGTGCCTCAATGTGAATAATGTGCCAATCTTTACAATTAGATGATGATGAAAAGTACAGTTATGTGTTGAAATACTTGGGCTATAAGCCAACATTGAAACAAAGAATTATTCATGCTAGCTATGTGCTCATTTACCTGTGATTGCAATTTGAATTATCCTTGATATATGTGTCTATGATCACAACTTGTAAAATGAATATTGAAAAAGGGAAACGATGTGATGATGGTGGCCATGAGTGCCCCAGGAATTGTTATGATATGTGTGGGATAAAGACTTGAAGTGTTGACTAATGAGAATGGAGTATTGCCTCTAATGAGGTGACCTAGCCGATCGGGTCGTGATCGGACACCATGCCGCACACATGATGGTAATGTGCTGATATTGGATTCCGGATAAGGGAAATGAAATATTGATTGAGAGTAATGCCTCCAATGAGGTGACCTAGCCGGTCGGGTCGTGATCGAACTCCGCTCGAGATGGTGGTGGTAATGAGAACAGTGGTGAACACGTGACAGAAATGCCCTAATCGATGTTGTGGAAATTGTATGAAAGATTATATGAATTGCTTCTTTGATTTGCCCATATTAATTGCTTGTATCTGTTTGATAGTTCTTTCTACTAAAATGGTGTTTAGTTATACATACCAGTACAATTCAAATGAACTGACGTCCTTTTTGCAGGGGGCGGTACATTCGTGTTATGATTGTAGGTGGTTCTATAGCAGGCATTCCAGTCCACTGGCAATAGCGCCCCGTACACTTTCCGTTAGCTGTATTGGTGAGCCCCTTTCCCCTTGAGGCCCTGCGTGGCTTATGTCGTTGTTCTTCCCGGAGTCTTATTTTTGTATTTGTGTAAGGTATAGCCGGAGCCTTGTTGCCAGCATTTCTGTATTATTCTTCAGTTATATTTAGAGGCACCATAGACAGGTTGTGGGTAGTGTCGGGCATTGGAAATTAAAATAGAATACTGATGTTTGGCAATGATGTATATAACTTGTAATACCCTTAAATTGGCGAAATGAAGTTGCTAATGAAAATGAAATGGAAATCGTTAATTATATGTTGATAGAATTCGATTAATGGAGTCTATCCCGTATTTAATTATGAGTTGGGTTGGGTAGTATGTATGAAACCTGCCAGGCTTGCTCGGTCGGGTTTACTCGGTTGAGCGCCGGTCGTGCTCCTCGGATTTTTGGGCATGACAATATCGACCTTGCAAGACCCCTAAAAAGGCATACCCTCGATATAGATACCAAAACTACTTCACTCGGGACGTAAAGGCTCCAGCAGAACACAAATGACTCCGGTCACAAGGTTGTACTAGCCAAACTAACGCAACTCTGGGACGCCCGACTGTCACTACAAAATCACAGGCCTTCAATTACTTTGAATATACTTCGAAAAAAACTGGTTAAGCAGGCTACCCTCGATATAGGCAAAAGAGCTTTGACCATGTTAGCTCCTAAACATCGGCTTCAAGATACTCAGCCTCCGAGCCATATATTGACTCACAATCGAGGCTTTTTATTAATCCATCGAAGAGTCAGGCAAACACTATTTCAAAAAATCCTTGTCTAGGGAAGAATAAATCCCACATAAAAGCTAGCTTTGACCCAACGCGTAACAGCCACTTTTGCCAGCCCACATATATAAAAGGTTGCATCGGCCCAAGGTGTAAAAGCCATTGTTGCCAGCCCGCACAAATACAAAACTTGAGGGTCGAATAACCTCGAGTCGTAACCTAATTCGGAGATTGAACCCAAAATAGTTAACTCAATTTGCCAAAGAGCAAGGCATAAGATCCATTGTCGCCAGCCCACACTAAAAGGCCACATCGGCCCAATGCGTAAGGGCCATTGTTGCTAGCCCACATAAAAGGTCGCTTCGACCAAAAGCATAGCCATTGTTGCCAGCCTAGTGAGCCTCAGGGCCACACACAAAAGGTCACTTCGACCCAAGGTATAAGAGCCACTGTTGTCACCCCATATACATAAAAGGTCGCATCGCCCCAAGGTGTAAGAGCCATTGTCGCCAGCCCACACAAATGCAAAACTTGAGGGTCGAATGAGCTCGAGTCATAACCCAATTTGGAGATTGAACCCAAAATAGTTAACGAAATATTCCTAACAGCAAGGCATAAGAGCCATTGTCGCCAGCCCATAATAAAAGGCCGCATCGGCCCAAGGCGTAAGAGCCATTGTCGCCAGCCCACATAAAAGGTTGCATCGACCAAGTGCGTAAGGGCCTACGGGCCAGCCTAATGATCCCCAGGGACATATCATGACTCTAAGGATTCCTCCCAACTAAAAGACCAGTTCAGCAAGCCAAATTCAAGACAAAAAGAGATATAAAAGAAATAAAGCTGCAAGGTTTTCTTTTGTGCACATATGCAAAAAAATGCTTTGAAAATGCTACATGCAAATGGAATAATCTATGCCCCCCCAAGGGCTACGGCCTGTCGGCCTCACCTTCACTTTCTTTAGTATCGGGCAAAAGTAACCGAGCATTACGCTTGTCCGTCCTCGCTCGCTCTTACTCTTCTGAGAGGGTGAAACCCCTAGCACTACTCTCCTCGAGGGTCTTTCTTTGAGATTCTTAACAGGAATATTCTTCAATCCTCTCTTCGCAGTCGAGGATCTTTCTTAGCTCAGCTTGAGCATCAGAAAATTTGTTTGAATAGATCACTATCTCCTGGTTAGCCTTTGTTCGGTTCATTACAGCTTCAACCTGGGTATCAACGATCTCGTCCCTGACCTTTAAAAGCTCGAACTCGAGCTTTGTAATCATATATGTTTGAATTGAAGCGCTATCATGAGCTAAGGAAAGTTGAGCCTTAAAATCGGGAACTTTAGCTAAAGCATCCTTCCCCTCTAACGCTTGAGCCTCCGCCCGAGCTTTTAGATCATCATGCTCACGCCTGACCCATCCAACTTCATCCCAAAGGCGCTCTGGGGACTTGATCTTTTTTGCAACTAAAATAAACAACGCGTTAGGCTCAGAAGCCAGAAGGCGGAATGCGTGCTCACCCGGGACAAAAACATTACTTGCTCCTTCAAGTGGTTCTCGTAATTCAAGCTCCGGCCCACCTCATACCGCAAATGTACCAACTCAGCTTCCTATTAATCGAAAAGGAGCCTAAGGGATCTCTCCTCATCCAGATCTTTCTGCAACCTGGCTTCACAATGAAGCAGCCCAAAATTAAGCATACCGAATTCCTGCGAAAGAAAACCCAATAAGGAAGGGAAGGCGCAAAGCTCAAAAGACCTGTGCCAAAATTCACCATAAAGTGAAGCCCCTGGGCCTCATCGAAGGCCGAGTGAACATCTTTCAACCTAGTTCACTCAGCTCTGAAAGGGTCGACACCAATCGAGGCACGGTCGTTTGGTGTATGCTGCCCCGGGTTTCTTGTATCCCTCGAAGTACTGTCGACAAAAAAGAGGGTGAAAATAATGGGGAAACCATCTTTCCCAAACCAAGAGCTATGGATGTGGTAGTCTCAGACGATGCTTTCGCTCTGAAGCCCCGATCCCATTTTTCCTTGCTTTGAGCACCATCGCCCTGTAGGAACATCTCTCGCTTATTGTTATCATTCTTTAGCCCGGAAGCTGGCAACCCTTCCCCCTCTCTAGAGGAGCACGGCCTCACCTCGGAAGACTCTCCGATGCCTGCAACAACAAGATTGATATGCATAAAGGGGAAATGCCTCTCCATATGGTGGAAGGGAAAGGAAAAAATATCATAGCATGCACCATGATGTGCTGCTTTCCATCCACCCCGGGACAAAGCTTGCCACTTGCGCTCATCACAGGTCGAGCGGGTTGCCATCTTCCAAACCAAATCCAAAAAATCGGGAACATCACCCGGTGCCCATGAAACCACTGCAGTAAAGAAAGGAAGGCAGTTACGAAATCAGCTTTCTCCATAGACAAAATGGAGAAGACACGAAATGCTCCACTTACGTGTATAATTCTATTCCTTAGGGAATGGCATAAGCTCACGGGGATAGTGTCAGGGGTTCGCACTCGGACGAAGCGACTCATCCACTCTCGGTCTCTGTCTTCCCCATCATTAACAATAAAAGATGTGGTTGATCTGTATTGCAAGGTTAGCAGACCTCGATGGTGAAAGGGTGGGTACAACCTAATAAGATGACTAAGTGTAAGTTCAAGTCGCGCCTTCTCTACGAAAAATCTCACCATCAATATTGTTCGCCAAAATGATGGATGGATCTATGCCAAAGTAACTTGGTACTCTAAACAGAAGTCGAGCACAACCCTATAAAGGGGACCCACTATGAAAGGATACGTGTACACATTCAAGAACCCATCGGCACGATCCGTGATGCCCTCACCCAGGGAAAGTATCTGTAATACTACCTTTTCGTTCCATTCGCAGTCTTTTGTCACTAACCTAAGATTTTCTTCTCCTATCGAAGAAGAAATCTTCAAGGCATACTCTCGATGGTCCTGAATGCCACAGCGGAGCTCTCCCCTCTCTACCAAACAGTGGGTAGTCATGGCTATGGAAAAATTGGAGAACTAAAGCGGGAATCTGTGCAAGTACGTTAGTACTGAAATAATGAAATGTTTGACGTGGAAAGAGAAGGGCAACTACTTAAAATGGTGGGATCTCCAAAAGAACAGAAACAAGCTATTTATATATGGAAAGAACAGCGACGATCCGCCTGCCGCAAAGTCGATAAAAACACTGGCCAATATCACAAAATTGCCCCAACAACTCGGCAACCATATCGTACATTAGGCGACTCCATGTAATGTTTTAAAAACGGAAATAATCGTATCATCGCTAGTTCCGAGGTGGTTCCCGACCTCAAGGACCTCCATCAAAAAAGGGTTAGGCTCTAGGAAGCCAATAATACCTTCGCCAGTCCTGAGGTGGTACCCGAGCTCGAGGACCTCTATCAGAAAAAGATTGGGCTCCAAAGAAATAAGCACTTAAACTCCACCTGTATGGGCTTGGCCCCGGGATATCATCTAAGTTCGAAAAAACCTTCTTCCAAGATCTAACTACAGCACCTTAAGGCCATCTACACTAAGTTCAAAGCAAGTTTCCAGGTGGTCCGAATTTGAATGAACCTCCACTTGGGGACTGCTCTCGAAAGCTCAAAGGTTGTCCCTAACCACGGGCCTCCGAGCAAATCTCCCCTCAAAGGTTACTGTGCAGCCTAAGTGATAAATCAAGGTTTCAATGCTGGAAGCATTACTTTCATTTGACTCAAAGTAAGGGTCTAGATGACCCGAGTTCATCAGTCCAATCTAGGCTCGATCCATGGAACGACGAAAGACTCCACGAGAAGCCATACTAATCAATTAGAAATCAGGAAAAACACTCACATCTGGGCTCGATATTAGCAGCAACTGGTAGATTCATACATTAAGAATCTCCACAAACATAAATAAAAGGGAATACAGCAAGCATCGAAGACAAAATTGAAGAAACTTCTTTGCATTCAGAAAACACTTGATTACAAAAGCCCGCGAAGGGTCCTTACATATGATTACAAAAGCCCACGAAGGGTCCTTACATAAAAACAAAGAAGCAAAAACGTATACATATATTAAAATACAAGGGACTAATATATTCTAGAAGGTTCTTCCTTGGCAGCAGCATCCTCGAGTGCCATCTCTTCAGGTATACATCCCCGAAGACAACATCTTCGATCGCCACCTCTTTTAGGGTTCCGTCTCGATCCTCCAGAATAATATCTCCGAGGGAGCAGATGAATAATAGGAAAAGGCAAAGATGAAGAAGAGGAAAGTGACGCAGAAGAAGCATAAAAAGAGACATAGCCCGCCGAAGTCAGAGGTTGAAGATTCGGCAGGCATCAACCCTGCTTGCACGGCTGCTTTGGGTCCGCCTTTCGGGACATTGATTCATGCAAGTCTAATGGCCGGTGGTGCCATTTTATCCCTTAGAAAACCAAGGCGATAAATTGCCATACCAAGCGAGGGTAGGAGAGTGAGCAGCAGTATATAGTCCGAAATCTTTCCCGAGAAGCAGTGTAGAGTCCAAATGTTCTCCTAAGACGGAAGAAGTCAACCCCACTATCTCATCACTTCGAACCAACGATGACACCTGTAACAACAGTAACAACAACAACAACAACAATGATAAGACAACATAATCTCACTCGGCAAAGAACAACCAGGCAAAAGGCCATGGCGTGGCTGATGAGAACGTAGCCAAAAGGCCTTAAGGCCATAGACCCCAAACATGATGGGTAGCAATGGAGGAGGATAGAAGGAAGAAAGGAATGGAAAGTTGTTGAAAGGCACTTGGCAAGTAAGATAGTACCGGAAAGCCCCCATTTATAGGGGGTAATAGTAAGGCAAATAATGCCATAAATGCCTTTGAAAGATGGATCGACAGGTGTAATCAATGCGCTATTAGAACCTGGATCGACGGTGATACGGTCACTTTGAATAACGGGAATTGGCATCGCATTGAATGAAGTTAAAAAGACAAGTCCATGGGATGTCCCGGTTATCGTGAAGGCTTACACCATAAGTATGATATCATCAATGTAACATAATTGCAGGAAGTCCAAAATGTTGGATGTCAAAATCATATTTTATCACTCCTTTCTAAGAAAAGCGGGGACTATCTGTATATGGTAAAATCTGAGGGTCCAATTCCTCATCATCGAGGAACCTCAGATGATCATCTCGAAGGCTCAAGGTTGTGAGGCTATAGTCGAGTTTCCTCCCTTGAGTTTCATCGACGCTCGGCCTAAGGACAATGTTGACCACGACTATGATACAAATTGGGAGTTCCCAAGGTACACAGCTAGGACTGACAAAGCCTAGTGGTACCCTAGCCATGGATAAGGGTGTCATGCAGCTGTCTCATTCCTTTATCTTTATAATTAATGTACTTTGTACTATGTTGGGATTCCTCTCTTATATAAAGGGGATCCTTGTCATTTTGTAAACTTTTATTGCTTTAGTTACTCTAGACGAAATATACAAGAACATTCTCTTTGCTCTCTAATATATTCTCTTGATATTATTGCTTTCATTTATTATCTTCATTGTTGTTCATCATTTATCTCTTATCATTGGCCATAAAGAGCCTTCGTTGATTTTATTATAATTGTTAGCCATACTTCGACCACCCTCGATAGCTCCCAGTTTAGCTCTGTAATCGACCTCGAGGCCCCCGAATTGACAAGCTCGAGGCACCGATAATTAACCTATCGGTTTGACTATCACCCTGTCTTTAGCTCTCATTTCGTTTCTAAGTTTCACATACGTAGCATCAATTGCTTAACAACTAACATAAAAATACATCACGTATTTTTAGAGTCCCATAATTAAATTTAATTGTTATTATCATTTTTATGGTAAACAGAATAATTAGGTAGTATCTCTTGGTTTTTATTTTGGCGCAGGTTCTTTTCCTAGGGTGTGGCATGAATCAGGTATTATTTTCTTTTTAGGAGTAGGATATGATGAAATCTGAGTAGCTCTAGATACATTTTGACATGTTTGATGGTGGTACATTAGGCTATGGCATGCACTCTATTTCCTATTGTATTTGATTTGAATTTTGATGCCTAAGTAAAATAAATAGTCTACTCTATGATGCCTTTTTCTTGGTTGTTTAACTTGTATGTCACCTAGTGCATCATTGCTTATAATTTCTCAACTAGATGTGCTTGCTTGACTTGAGAGTTGAACAGAACTATCTTGATTGATTCATGTACAATGTGTATGTAAGGATTTGTGTTATTATGTTCTATCATATGTAGTCTAAAACTTGCATTGTGTGTTAACCAAGCAAAATCATTATGGTGTGCTAGTCTAGGAGATGATGTAGACGTTTCTTGCTTGATTATAGATGTTTTCGTGCCCCCTTTTTCCCTCGCGGGAGTCCGGGTTTCAACATTCATGGGGGAACAACTTGTTTCCTTTTGGGAATTGCATATTTGAAGAGTCGCCAGCTAACGGATTATGGTGTGTTAGGGAACTTAGATAATTAACTTGTGTAACTAGTTTGCATTACCAAAGATTAGGGTAAGGGCTCGAAATAACCTTGAAGGAAAGGTGCTAGGCACCCCTCGCGGTCCATAATGGTGGGTCCCGATCAAACTTAAACTATATGAATTAGTCAATTAACAAGTAAGCAAGTATTTGAAAATAAAGTAGCTTTCCCCATCTAAATGCATATATAATCAAGGAAGTTCAGATAATGAAGGTAAAGAGGTTTGGACTACTTACACATGTATATGTAAAAAAAAAAGGAAGTTTAGAGAACACATATGGGAATTGGGAAAGGGAAGTCCTAAGTTGATTAGCCTACAGGATCATACCCATGAAATGCCCTGTAATCACTCCTCAATGAGAGGGAATACACATGACATTAACGCACAGGTTATCATATCCATTTACTACCCGTTCCCCTCTCCTTAGTGGTTATAAGGGAGTTTAATTAAAGACCTTTAAGCGTGCTGCTACCCGTCACTTCCTTATAGTCCTGGAGGAATTTAGGACCTCTAAATCTGGATAGTTCTAGACAACCTAAGGTTTTTAAAAGGTAAAAATCCAGGCAACAGGGAAATAACATGTAGGACAAGCAAATAGGGACAAATAGTTAGAAGGCTCATATTTACCTCTGTATGTATATAGGCAATCAAACAGCACATCTAAAATACAAGTTTTTAAAAGAAGTTCAGAAATCCTAAGAACTGATATCCAAATAAATGTTACAGATACAGGATATGCATAAGGCAGTTTATCTAGCAAAATATATTTGAACCAAAGTAAACCCTATAGGCATGTTATCTACTCAGCACATGTAAACCAAAGTGAACCCTATAGAAAGGTTATCTAACGAGGAAAATTTGAATAAAAATAAACCCTATAGTCACATTATCTACCCAGCTATACCCACGGTACCATATAACTACCCTCTCTTTCACTAGTCACCCTGATATCTATTTACAATTAATTATTACAGACCAATGATTGAATGAATTATATAAGTAAAATATAAATTAAGCTATAGGGAGCCTGAAGTAGGCCTAAAGCAAATCCTGATGTATCAGGCCTTCAGTAGTCTCAAATGCCCAAAATTTCATTGCTAATTTCATGTCTAGGTGTGTCAGAGTTCCCTAAGAACATCAAGGATCCCTAGCGTGCTTACACCCACACTTTCTCAAATAAGGACTGATTATGTGCAATGTGGAACATCCATCCTTGATATGCCAGAGTTCTGAGATATCTTAGGGACCTCTAAGCAGTATGCATATCAGCGACTTAACAACCTAAGAATGACTAAGAGTGCCTGACATGATTTGAAAGAGTTTTGATAAATAGTATAGAGAGGACTCTTAGAGGTGAAAGGAATTTTTGAAAACCAGGGCTAGTTTGGTGGACAAACAACTTGAGAAAAGCATGAAAAAACATTTTCTAAAATTAGAACCCAAGTCACAGAACAAACAGCTTCAGAAACACTTTGGGGAAAACATATTCCACAAATAGAGAGAGGGGTTGGGGACACATAGAATACATGCATAAGCAAACAGATGCACAAACTTCTCATGAATTTGTAGAATTGATAAGTTAGTTATAAAGATTACAGCAAAGATATGTTGATAACACATAGACCTTGGACAAGACTAAACAGACAACTAGAGTTACCTTGAAGGGCTAGATGACTTAGCAAGATCTTATTAGTAAAGCAGAATAGGCAAGACTTAGATGAACAAACAAGGCAAGCACCACACAAACATTCATAGTTTAGAGATAATAATCATATATAGAATAATCAGAGTTTAGACATTCTAGATAAATAGTAGACAGTAAACGTAGTTGAGGCATGCTAATCAAATATTGAACATGGCAATATTAGGCATGCTGGATAAACAGTAAACAGGCACAAGAATGAACTCATGACTGATGAACTAGGGCAATAATGAAACACATAGGGTTTAGATTCTAAAATTTAATCGGAGGCATACCAATCAAGGGAAAGAGAACACAAGATGTAAGGCAGGTGTTGTGCAAATTCCAGCCTTGGCTTACAACCGGCAAGACTAATTAAGATCACAAGTAGCAGAAAGAACAAAGTGTTTTTAGAGTGTAAGAGTAGTGATGAACTAATGTTCCTCTTGAACTGAGAATAGAGGAGAGTATATCTTATTCTATAACACCGGAACTAATGTTCCTCTTGAAATCACACCGAGGCCCCCGGGACCTAAACTAAAAGCACCAACACATCCTATAATCTTATTCAAACTTGTTCCAATTCTCAAAACACGTCAAACAACGCTAAAACCAATAAATACATCGGATTCAAGCCTAGTTTTCATCAAAACTTCCAAAATGCGCATTCAATCAAAAACCCGACCAAACGATGTCCGAATGACCTAAAAATTTGCAGACATATCCAAAATTACCTAATGGAGCTACTTCAACTCTCATAATTCCATTCCGACCCTCGGATCAAAATCTCACCTACCCACCGGAATCCGCCAAAATTCAAACTTAGCCAATTCAAGCCTAATTCTACACCGGACCTCCAAATTCAATTCTGATTGCACTCCTAAGCCACAAATAATCCCTCGAAGCTAACCAAATCATCAGAATTCCCATTTGAGCCCTGTAACTAAATAGTCAACTTCCAGTTGACTTTTCCAAAACAAGCTTCCCTTTAGGAAATTAAGTGTCTCATTTCCTACTAAAACCAATCCAATCCTACCTGATTAACTCAATTACTGATATTGAAACATAGTGAAGTATAATATGAGAGAAACGGGGCGGTAACTCCCGTGTCGACGGGCCGGGTCGTCACATAACCTCATAAATGAGATCCTCTTGGAAAGTATATAAAGTGGTTTAATGGTGTTACATCCCTTTTTTTTTTTTTGCAATCCTTTGAGAGTTAAAATTCGAGGATAAATGTTTATAAAGGTACATGTTGTTACACCCCGTACTTCAAACGTTACTATCATTGTAGTATTATCTAATGTAAGCTCAAAAATGCTGAAGTCTTTCTACAAAGAGAAGAAAGGTTTGCCGAAGTGTTAAATAAGTTAAGGTGAATATGAGACTTTTTAATCATTATTTAAATATTTTTCAAGCCATGATATGACTATATATGATTTTTGGTTAAGAAATATAAAGTTTGAGAAAAATCGGATTTAAGTTGCGGAAAAACCGACTAAGGATTTGCCTTGTAATTGAGCTTTTTGAGAAATAAATTTTGTGAGCTATATATGGTATTTTTGGGGAATATTATATATAAAATTGAAGGTCTTGAAATTTCGTTTCCAATGCTCTTAATCATTCATTCATACGATATCCGGATAAAAAGATATAAGCGTTTGAAAAAGGGCCAATGAGAGAGTGGCATGTGGCATCATTTTGACTTTAAGAAAATGGGATGTTATCTCTCTGTCTCGTCTCTCACTTTATTTTTCCAAAGAGCTCGACCATAAAACACCTCTAAACTCACCCTCAACTCCTCCATATATATTTTCAACAATACTATCATCCGAGGCACGACATTAAAAAGTAATAACACAAGAACGATCCCCACAACATAAGTATCGCTATATAGCCTCTCTTTTTCTTGGTAGTTTGAGTTTTGGAAGGTATTTTGAAGTTAATAAAAATGCCTAATTTCTGGTTTCAAGATATTAAATATCAATTAAAGTTGATTAATTCAGTTCATAATATTTAGAACTCATGGGACAGTGATCGGAAGCCGTGAGTTCGAGTTATTTGGTTCGTAATGGACTGTTTTTGTGGGCTGTTTCGTGTAGCTTTTGGTCTGTATATATTGCTGCTATTTAATGGAGTTTTTGAAGGATAAATGGTGTGGAGAAACACCACATAATGTTGAAATGATGGATTAGTCATTCTTTGTAATATTTTTGGGGTGTTGGACACTGCTATAGTCATCGTTTTTAGTATGAATTGATTGGGGTGTGTTGGGCTGTTTTAAGCTAAATATAATATGGATTTCGAATTGCATCTACTTTATAAGGTAATTATATTGTGTTCCTACAGGTTCTTAAGGTTATATTGACATCGGTTGAGTTAAATGGATGAACTGGACATGAACTAGTGAATAAAGTTGCTAATTAAGAATAATTGGAGTTGTGGATCATTTTCTTTGTTATGGATATATGGCATAAGGCTGGAATTATTGATGAATGACTTCATTATCATATTAATAATACTATTAAGTTAAACTAAAAAGTCTACAAGGGATGATATAGGGTACACGAATTCCAATTGGAGCTTGTCGCTCGTCGTCAAATAGTTATGACTTGTTGTTATTTTATGGTGTCTTGTTATTGATAATTATGTATTTTTGAACTTCTCTGGTAATTGTTGTTGGCATATGGTATTGGAGGAGGCTCTTGTTACAGGGGAGATACTGCCCGAATTTATATAAACAAGCTACAAGTTTAAGTTGCAAACTTAGCCTTTATTCAACACTGATTTTGAATCTCCTTATGCAATGGTAGATTGAGTTGAGTTGTTTGAAGAGTTTCTTGAGAGATATAAAGGACTCACCATGGTTAAGGTATGTTAAGGCATTTCTTTCTTTCTTTTGGTATGATATAAAGTGAAATGAATATGCTATTTCGTAACGGATCTACTCCTAGAAACTAAGGTTGCCCATGTTTTTCTTTTCTTATAAAGTTATTTTAAGCAAGTATGTATGATCCTTGAATCCTATAGAAGCTCATATTGATGGTATGATTTCCATAATGTTAATCAAAGGTGCAACGATTTAAGTTACTTTAAAAGGTTTAGAACGTGATTCCATGAGTCTAGCATGCATTATATATAGTATTTATTTTACTCTACCGAGCCGTGATATAGTAGGCCAGGTAAGACACCTATTGTGCAACCACTAATCAGTTGGGTTTACCGAGCTCTACATGGTCGGGTACGATTCTACCGAGCCTTATGATGGTCGGGTACGTTTTTACCGAGTCCTCTTTGAGGCCGGGTACGATATGATGATGATGATGATTCCTAAAGAGGTGTATGTTTTTAAAAGTTTAAGTATATATATGTATTATGCATTTCATGTCAGTAGCCCACAGAGGCACGCAGATGTTCTAGATTATATCTCATCTATCTCTCTTTATTTTACTATTCTTGTTTATGCTTTTCTGCCTTACATACTCGGTACTTTATTTGTACTGACGTCCCTTTTGCCTGGGGATGCTGTGTTTCATGCCCTTAGGTCCCAATTGATACTCCTAGTAGGCTATCAGCTCAGCGGAGGTGTTGGTGCACTCCACTTGCTCCGGAGTTGCCTATTTGGTCAGTATGCTTTGGATATGTATTGATTGATATGGCAGGGTCCTGTCCCAACCTTTATGATTTTATGTACTCTTAGAGGCTTATAGACAGATGTTAGGTTTATGGATACTTGTATGGCCTTGTTGGCCGATGTTTTGAGCTTACACATGGTCATGTCAGCCTTATAGGCCCGTACGTCACATGTATAAGTTTGTATATCATGTTGGATCGTCATATGTAGAGTATTCCCTTATGTTTTATTCTTGTTATCTCATGACGGGGGTTCTAGATATTTTACTCATTCTAGTATAATAAGAAATATATGTTACGTTGGTACTCGGTTGAGTAAGGCACCGGGTGCCCGTCGCGGCCCTTCGGTTGGGTCGTGACAACAAGCCATATCCCTATTTTGTTCTTAATTTGATCTTGTTGAACCTTTACTTCCGAAGACACTTAGTCTCTAAAAGAAGTAAGGTGAGATATTTGGGAAACATCTTTCAAGTGGAACCATGGAAGGGCCCATAAAATGCACTAAAATTTTAAAAACTACCACTAGACGATGAGCCTTAATGTGTGGAGTATGTAGAGAAAAATAAAAGAGAAAAAAAAATTCCAAGAAAAAAAATTGACAAGTAATGTTGATAGTCAAAAAGAAGAAAAACACACATATCCTAATCTTACTAATTTGTGCTAGTGGGGATGTAGAAGTGCTTAATTGAAACAAAAGGGGGGAGGGGTGATGTTGTGTATGGGTTGTGGTGAGTGAATTGGTTGAAAAGAATATGTGCTAGATTCTTGAGTGTAGTATATTAAAGTAATTAGGAGGGTTAGTCAATATTTCAAGATGTATTCAACCCATCTCTTAGCCTACATTAAAACCCATAAAGTCCTAATTGATCATGTACTTGCCTAGATTATATTAGTAGAGATATACACTACGGTCAAGCTTATGGTACAACCATACGATGCACATGAAATTATTTATGAGAGTGAGTGCCATTTGTTATGTTGTGTGATGTCCTTAATATATGTTCAAAATCATACTTGAATGTGTGATCTATTTCTATATTCACTCTGTTGTTTGTTGCTGAGGGCACATGATCTCATGACAGATTGGTAATGTTGTGAACTTATCTTGTTGGGTGCGTGCGTGAGTTGAGGGTTCTTAGTGGCAACGATTCGGCTCTTGAGGTAGGGTGGTTATGGGTAGGTTGTTTGAATTTATTGTATTGCATTATGTATGCTTGGGCATGCGTAAAGAGAGAAGAATGTGAAATTTGTATGTTCATGCTTGATTGCTGATATCGACCATAGTCAAAGCTATAATGTATAGTTGAAAAAAATTGAATTGCTCTTTCTTAGCGAGATGTACGTTGTTGGGGTGTAGTTATAATTCCATTGCTCGAGGACGAGTAAGAGTCTAAATGTGAAGTGTTGATATTTGGCTTAAAGTATACATACATACATACATACATATATATATACATACATACATACATATATATACACATACATACATACATATATATACACACATACATACATACATATATATATACACATACATACATACATATATATATACATACATACATATATATACATACATACATACATATATATAGACATACATACATATATATATATATTCATACATACATATATATATATACATACATACATACACATATATATATATATATATATATATATTGCCTTACATTTTAATCATGTTTCACAGATTTAAGATGTGTAATGTAATGGTTAGTGCTAATTAGTGGTGTTTTTATGTGTAGGAATCATCCGGAAGTAATAGATCCGACCGGTCATTTTGAGCATTTATTTTTCGTCGATTATTTAAGGTCTTCAGTAGTTTCACATAATGTATTATGACTTGCTTGTATGGTCAGTTTTTTATTTTTGAGTTTTTCAGGATTTATTTGAAAGAATGATTCTCATTTTAGAAGCTTGAAGTTGGAAGAGTTTACCAAGCTTGTCACTACCAAATATTTCTTTTTGGGAGTCGTGATGTCACCTAGTCTCTAAAATAGGTAACCCGATCACTCAGCAATATTTGTAACAATGAAAACATGAAATAACAAAAATGGAGTTTAATATAAATGCATAAATGCAGGTAATACATGACAAAATGACAAACACCCAAAATAATATCACAATCTCTGAATAGGGTCACAAAATCTAATAGATTAGACGAGATCAATCTTAAAATATGGTGCTGTCTGAAATACATAAATAGTAGAAATGAAATGAGAGGGTGACTCTGAGCCATGCGATAGGATTATACAGGGATACCATAAAGTCTCTGGTGTGTGAAATGCCTAACTTTCGATCAGTCTGGTCCAAAGTAACTGGATCTGCACAAAAATATGAAGAATCATAGTATGAGTACTCCATGATCAGTATCTAGTAAGTATCAACACTAGTTTCGGTGGAGTAGTGACGAGGTTCAAGTTGTTTGATACTCACTAGTCAAATAACCTGCACATAAATATGTCAAAGAAAAACTAATGATTGAAATATAACTAAAAATAATAATCACAATCCCATTAGCATATGAAATAACAACTCAATGTAGTAAAACCATTTTTAATCATGAAACATCAAATAGAGGTAAGACATGTGATGTAATATCGAATACAACTATTAACTCAGGTGAGTGTCAAACATAACCTTTCACAAATAGTAATGAAATAAGAATAACATCCATGTCTCAACATAATCACAACAACAATGAGGGCACCCCGAAATATCACATAACATCAAAAAATGCCACCCTTATTATGTCGCATGTGCACATAAAAATGATATGCCGCCCTGATTTTGCAACGTGGGTAGCCCAAGACAATGCCACCCTTATTTTGACCCACGCACACAACCATAGACAAAGAAATGGCACGGCAAAACCTCATGCCGATACCGCCAATTAATTGGCTTCACATGTCCACAAATACCACAGTACCACAAAATAATAATGCCAACTGCCACAATATCATAACAATAGTACAAGTATAAAGTTCATTATCAAATTAACCCATACTAATATCCTACGATCTATTTCGATCAAAATCATGTATACATGATTTTCACATCATGTACATGTCAGATAACACATCGTAGAAATCAACAATTAGGGCTATCACCTAAGGAGTATTCCCCTCCCCCCCCCTACACACATACAAGATTAGGCAAGATACTTACCTTAAATAAGCTAAATAAATTTTCTAATAGGCCCTTCCCATGCAAATCCACTTTCAAACGACTTAAATCTAGCCACAATAACTTAATACCATAAATAAAAGTCATAGAAAATGATTCCAGATGATAAAGATTCAATCTTCAATTAACATTATAAAGTCAAACAAAAAAGTGAACCTCAGCCTCACACCTCAGAACCCGACAAAACTCATAAATTTCGAACACCTATTCTAATTCCGACCTCAAATTTGCCTTCAAATCATTAAAATATGTTCTAGAATTTATTGTTTTTACAAAAATCCCTAATTTCTCCAATTCAAATCACAAATCAAACACTAAAATCGAGGTAGGAATCATGAAATAATAATGAATCCGAGTAAAAAAACTTACCCTAATTCAAATCGTGAAAATTTCCTCCAAAGTCGCAAAAAACCAAGCTCTCTAACGTAAAATATGGTAAACTAATCAATACTCCCGAAACAAAGTATTAAATAGATGTGCCCAGGCATATTCATCGCGAACGCGATACCTTCATCGCGTTCGCGAAGCCCAAAAAAATATGCCTAAAAAACAACTTCGCGTTCGTGTTCTCCATATTGTGAACACGTTGAAGCAAATATCCAATCCTTAGGAACGTGGCCTGGACCTCGCGAATGTACAGACTAAGCTCCTTCTAGCTCATGGCTGCTCTGCAAATGTGAACCTTAATCATGAACGTGAAAAAAGGCTATTTCCCAGCCCTCTGACTGTTCACGAATGTGACCACCATGTCACAAATATGAAGAAGGAAGCTAGACCTGATTAACATTAGTATTCCAAAAGCAAGATGGAATGGTCTGTAGCCTAACCGAAATACACTCAAGCCCACCGGGATCTTGTCCAAACACATAAACCAATTCCAAAACATAACACGAACCTACTCGAAAATTCAAATCACACCAAACAATATCAATACTTTGAATCACTCATCAATTAAATACTAATGAACTAATAAACTTTTAAACTTTTAAAACTTATGTTGAACCATGCCAAAACAACTCTAAATGACCTCACAATTTGCATGCAAGTACCAAATAATACACTCGACCTATACCTATATAACGACCCAGCCAGTAATTTTGAGTATCTTAGCCATGTTCCCCTATTTATTGTCTTCTATATGTTATATTGTTGTTAAGCGACTTGCTGGGGTGGTTTATTTCAGTTTCAGAGTAATTGGGACACTTAACACCAAAGTTGAAAGCTTAAATTTAAAAAATTGACTGGAGTTTGACTTTTCTGTAGACGACTCAATAATAGAGCTTTGATGATTTCAATAGCTTTGTATGGTGATTTTGTACTTAAATTTATGTCCAAATATTGATTTGGAGGTCCGTAGGTTATTTTGTCTTGTATTGGCGAAAGTTGGAAAGTTGAAGTTCTGTAAGATTGAGAAGTTTGACCGAGACCTGACTTTATTGATATCTGGTCCGGATTTTGATTCCAAAAGTTGGAATAGGTACGCTATGTCATTTATGACTTATGTTCAAAATTGGATGTCATTTGGACTTGATTTGGTATGTTTCGGCATTAGTTTTAGAACCAATGTTTCGGCATTTAGAATCGAAGTTCAATAGCTCACTAGGCTTGAATCGATCTTTGATTCGTAGTTTTGGTATTGTTTAAAGTGATTTGAGGCTTTGAGTGAGTTTGCATTATATTTTAGGACTTATTGGTATGTTCAGACGGGGCCCCAGGGGCCCTGTGTGTGTTTGATATTGAGTTTGGATCATTTATTCATGCATTGAGACTTCTGGTTTCCTTCACTACGTTTGGAAAGGTTCGCCCGCAATTGCGTAGGCTCCTTATTGGTAGATGGGAATTTGCTCTTAGCGATCACATAAATGACGAAGCATTCATGGAAGGTTGGAATTTTCTACACTACGATTACGATTAAGGTATCATGATCGTGTAGAAGAAAGGAGAGGTTGTGGGAAGGCTCGCGTTGCTCATAGCATTCGCATGGCCATGAATGCGATCGCATAGCCTAGAGAACGTTGGTCTTATATACACAAATAGGGTCTCACAATCATGTATGAGGATTTTGTGAGCTGATGTAATTTGTTCTCCGCGATCGCACTTGTTTTTTCGTGATCGCGTAAGGTAATAACTAGGAAATGGATATTTAATTTCCAAATCGAGGGTTCTATTCCATTTTTCATCTTTTAAGTTAGAGACCTCTGTTTTGGGTGATTTTGGAAGATATTTTCAAGGAGTTGATATTGATATGTGATTTTGACATGGATTTGATTATTATTCATGAATCCATTATTATTTTTATCATTTAACTAGTGTTTTGATTTGAAAAAAATTGAAAATATTTTTGAAAACGTCCTAAGCTAGACTTTGAGGATTTGAATGTCAATATGAGGTCGGAAAAGAATAATCTTAGTATGGTTGGACTCGATATTGAATGGGTATTCAAATTTTGTAAGTTTGGTTGGGTTCCGAGATGCGGGCCCAGGGGTTGACTTTTTATTTTCTTTAAAGATTACAACTTTATTATCCAGAATAGTTTTCTATGGTTTGTATTTATAGTGTAAAGTTATTTTGGCTAGATTCGAGTCGTTCGAAGTTGGATATTCGTGAAAAAGTCTTACTGAGTTAGCTTGTTTAAAGTAAGTATTTTGCCTAACTTTGTGGGGGAGGGGTGATTACCCCTTATGATTTGGATTGATTGCCCTATTTGTGATATGTGAAAGCGTTGTGCACAAGGTGACAAGCGGGTACACACGCTATATATATGGTATTTTACCGGTTTAGGCTATTTGGAAACTTTTCATGTCTTTAATTAAATTGTCGTAGAATGTTATAAATTCGTTGTAAGTGTACCCTTACATCTATTAATCTGCCCTCACATACCCTATTTGATAATGTTAATACTTGTTCCGCTTTTTACTTGTTAGTTGCTCTTATATGATTTGGTTCAATTTATTGTTATCCTTATTGTCATTTACTTCCTTAATTGTTGAATTGGTTACTTGAAGTTGTTGTTTTTCACGGAATAGCTTCTTGTTGAGTTATTGGTGTTGAAGTTTTAAAATTCGTGATCACATTGAGGCAAAGTTGTTAATTGTTGAAATACCATTCTTGTCGAGCTATTTAATTTAAATTTTTCCTTATTAAGACTCGTGTACACATTTTGATTGAGCAAAGGGTTGTTTGTTGCGGAAACATTGATATTGTTCATTCTTTTGGCAAGCTGTGGCATTTGGGCACTTAAGGTGCGAGTTATAATATATTGTGATATTTATACGCATGCGGTGGTATAAGTATAGGGGGTTGATATGTATGAGATGAGATAAGATAGGCTAAAATGCGGATACCTATTTCGGGAAAATAATTTCCAAAATCTAAATATAAGGATTCTACGGTAATATAATGAAAGATTGTGATTATGAAATGAGATTACGAGGCGGTACCTCATTGTGATTCTTATTGTTATCTCTTATTTACCTCACGTACTTGTCTGCATTATTTATTTGATGTTCTTATTATGTGTTCCTTTCTTGTTGCATTTATTGCTTTAAATTCAGTTATAGTACATCTTGTTGTGTTTCTTTACTGCCTTTCTATTCTCATGCACATTTTTAGACTGTATTGTTCAATTTTTTTTTCTTAATCTAGTAGGTGTATTGACCTAACCTCATCACTACTCTATTGAGGTTAGGCTTGTACTTACTGGGTATCGGTATGGTGTACGCATACTGCCCTTATGCACATCTTTTTTGTACAGGTCCAGATACCTCATACCAGACTAGGCATCAATGAGTAGAGCTTCCTGATTGGAGACTTCAAGGTATATCTGTCGGCATTCGCAGGCTTCAGAGTCACTCATGTCGTTGTTTTTCTATTGCATATTCTTCATTTAGATAGTGATGTATTAGGGATGTTTCAGTATACTCGTGTAGAGATTATGAATCAGTCTCGCCATATTTTAGGAATTAGTGTCAGCTGTATTGTGGAGTTCTTTTGTGATAACTATTTGGTTTAAATTTGAAGTTCTATTATTGTTTTAGTTATTTCTTCATGTATATTAGGCATACCAAGTATTAGAGATTAGGTGCAATCATAACATCCTGCATTTGGAGATTGGGTCGTGACAGGTTAGTATTACAGATCTAGATTTATATGTGTTACGAGTCATAAGAAGGTTTAGTAGACTCTTGCGGATTGGTATGGAGTCAAAAAAAGGTTTAGCTTCCTAGTCCTAAGGAACTGTTAGGAAACTTTACTTCTTTGATTCCTTATCATGCGAATTTGTTGGCATCGAAATTCTAAATCTTTGCCTTTCTATTCTCTCATAGAAATTGAGGACATGTACTGCTGGATCGGACAATGAGGCACTCATGCCTTCTGCTAGATCCGTGAGAGACCAGGGTTGGGCCAGAGGCCGAGGAGGTGCACGTGGTGCAACAAGAGAGTCTACTTGAGTTGTTACGGAGAAGCCACTAGTAGCTCTAGTTATGGGGGGAGGCAACTGAGGCGCCTGTTGCCACCCCTGCACTTCACGAGACCCTCGCACAGTTATTGAGCATGTTTGGTGCACTCACTCAGGTGGGGTTGATTACAATTGCACTAGCCACATCTCATGCTGGGGGAGGAGATTCGACTTCCCCAACCCATACTGTAGAGCAGCGGGTTCATGTTGATCAGGTGCCAGAGTTTATACCAGTGCAGCCTATTATTTTGGTTCAGCCCGAGCTTATGGTAGTAGCATCTGAGGAGAAGCAGCTTAGGCTTGAGAGGTACAAGAAGTACCATCCTCCTACTTTAAGCAGCCTAGCTATAGAGGATGCACATGGTCTTCTAGAGAAATGTCATAGCATTCTCTGCACCTTTGGTATTTTGGAGACGAGCGGCGTTGCTTTTACTATGTTTCAGCAGTCGAGAGCAGCGTATCATTGGTGGCAGGATTACAAGGAGGGTAGCCGAGTCGATGAACCTTCAGTTACATAGGTTCAATTTATAAAGATGTTTTTAACACTACTGAAAAATTGGTCTACGGTAACGGTTGAAAATTCATCCCCGTAGACTGCCAAACCATTGCCGTAGGGATTTTAGAATGGTTTATTGCCCGTTACATCAGCCGGCGTACCCATAGGTCTACTGGAACGGTTCTTGCAACGGTTTGCATCGCCGTGACAATAGATATGTCTATCACAACGGTCCCCCCCCCCCCATCTATTGGAACGGTTTAAAATCATTCCTATATTGTTTATACAATGGTTCTTAACCGTTGCCATATCATTTAAAGCAATACTTATGTAAGCTATTGCTACGGTTATGTTGGATATAGCAACGGTTTCTTTAAGCTATCGTAACGGTTATATTTGTATTTGGAACGATTTTGTAGATCATTTTGGAATAGTTTATGGGACCTATTGCATCGGTTTACATTGTCTATTGGAATGCCATTTGTATCCTATTGCAATGGCTCAGGTAGGCGATTGTATCAGTTCAACTAAAACCAAAATATAGCACCTGTTATAAATAAAATTTATACATATAATAAATTATAATAACACTAAAATTTAAATACATCATAAAATAAAACTATTAATAATATAAAATTATCCATCAAGCAAATAATAATATCCATAAAGCAAATGTTCTACCCCATGAGTGCATAAGTTTAGTACATTTCAAAAGGGTAAATAAGTTTCAAAAATATTGGTAACAAAAGATTGCTAGAACATTCATCTATAACAATTCAAAATTATCTCAAGTAAGGTCTAGTTCTTCATCGTCTTCATCATCCATTTCTTGATCTAATCCACCTACAAAAGAAGATAAATAAAGTTATTATCCTTCAGTAGTGCCTTCAGACTTCAAATATGGCAGCTTATGGCCCAACACTCTCTCAATCTCCCAGCAGTTTACCGATCAATCCCTTAATAAGGGTGGAAGAGACTCCCTCTCCAATTGAAGTTGAAGCACAAAATTAAAGCCAAAGGGGGTTCTTAAAGATGAGGATGTACCAAGTATTTAGAACAAACAAACATGTCTCTGCTAATCTAAAAGCTGGAGAAAAAGAAGAAGAAGAAGAAGAAAAAAAGATAGCTGCTCATGTAACATAACATCACATATCATGTCCTAAACTGAAGCAGAATTGGTGTAGCTAAATATGATGAAATATAATGGAGCCACAAAGTATTGGTACAACTACTATGCCTCGACCCTAAGCAAGTTAGATCGGCTACATAAATCCTCACTAACCATGTCTGCTCAATTTAAGCTCATCTCAGACCAATATTGTACAAAATAATAATAATATAAAGGTATTAATTGTTGGTGAAATTCCATCATAAATAATAAAATTCAAGAATCTGAAATCTCTTGTTTTGGCTAGGAATTTGTTTAATGGATCTGTACCAGATTTAAAAGGGTTAGTAGCAATTCAAGAATTGGATTTGAGTAACAATCATTTAGGACCTAAGTTTCTATCTATAGGAAATAATATTGTTACACTTAATTTGATTAAAAAAATTCAGATCAGAAATTCCTAGTGGACTCTTGATTTCTCTTCAAATAAACTTGTTGGTCCAATCCCTTCATTTGTATTTTCAATGCCAGAAATTCAATCCATTAATGTTGCTAAAAATCAACTAAGTGGTGCACTTCCAGCAACTGTTTCTTATAGCAATAAGCTTGATTTTGTCGATGTTTCGAGTAATCTTTTGATAGGAAAATTGCCTGTTTGTCTTGGATCAAGTTTAAGAAACAGGACAGTGATTAATGTTTGGAATTGTTTGTCAAGTACAAGTAGTACTAAGTATCAACATCCACATACATGTGAAAAACAAGCATTAGCTGTTAAACCTATTCCAAAAACTCAAGATGAGAAGAAACAACAATCTACAATCAAACTTGATGTACATAGGATTAATTGTTGGCATTGTGGTAATAGTGAGTGCAACTGGATTGTTGGCATTTTTCATTATCAAGAAAGTTACAAGAAAAAGAGTTCAAGGGTATAAGAATGATAGCTTTGCTTTTGAGAAGAATTCATCCCTTTCTAAAATTGTTGATGGAGGTAAATTTCTTTAATGAATCTTGAATTTTTGTATTTCAGATTATAGTTTAATTAATATTATTATTAACTTGATTTTGATCAGGGAATGCAAGGAGGACAATACAAAAAACTATAAATTTGTATTGGTTCTGAGGGGTATTTGAAGAACAATAAAAAACAAGAAACCTCAAGAGCCTATGATATCTTCACCTGAGTAGAAAGCCAAATCAAAATTTGCTCGCATAGGCGACCACCACAAAATCATTTAAGTCTGAATCACAATCAAGAAACCATCTCACAAGTCACAAACACTTTGACATAAGCAGACAGTCGAATTCTATTAGCAGTAAACAGGGCAACAATATATATGGCCTAGTGTGTTAAACGTAATACTGGTATGAGTTAGTGATACGCTACTAGAGTGGTATGAGTTAGTGATACGCTATTAGAGTAATATTTAGAAGAAATATATTAGTGATGAAACATTTATATTCATCAAACTTTGCCAAACATTTAAAGATGTATAACATCCCAAGCAAGGAAGAAGGAGAAGAAGAAATAGAAGAAGATGTATAACATTTGCTACGTACTGACCTTGATTGTTACTACCAGCAGATGGTCGACTGTTTACTTAAACAGCAGCTTGTTGTGCAGAGGAAGCTTCTACACGTGAACGTGCACTGAACATTAACATGTCAGGATCAAGTCGCAAATTCGGGTTCAGACGCTGGTGCGATGACGTCGTTATATACACACCACCGCATGAACCATTCTAAATTTAACGCCTTTGGATCATGCTTTGAAATTCGTTGGTTTGCCTAGCTGGTTAAGTGAGGTGTCATCATGGTTTGGGCAAATTTGGTCGTGATACACATGAAATTATCAACACAATAGGTCCAACATTTTAAGCTTATTTTAAATTCTTTAAAAACGACTTGAAGGCAAAGCCTAATTATTCTTTGTGTCAGGACACAATTTTTCTTCTGGTAAGATATCAAAACTAGCCACCAAAGTGTTGTCAGCTGTGTACTAAGCTTTCACAGTAACATATAGTTTATGCAGGCAGATTAGACACAATAGTATACGAGCATATGTATTTTTAATAAGTTGATATAACTGACTGAAATAAAGCATCTGCCATGAAGTCATACCTCCAACCAAAAGGTCCAGTTTTTATCACCTGCACCACTTAATCTACATATATATGATGGAGGACCATTACCAGTTTTCTCAGGAGCTGTATAACATGTGCACTGATATTAGCAATGCTTCCATAGGGAAAAAGATCCATACTGAAAGCTGAAAACTTATAGATTACCTGGAAGAATGTTATCTGCAAATGACCAGCTGGATAATGAACCAGTAATATTAAGGACTGCAACCCAGACTTCCTTGAAGGAAATGAAAGCAGATAAGAGAAACTATGAAACAGCTGATTAATTACTAGGGACAGAAAATCTAGTTTTAAAACAATAGTACTAGGAGAAAATATACTAGGAAACCTCATCATATCTGAGTTATGAATTTAACTCTATCCTGTTTGCAGTTCATGATCGATTTTTGGCATCAATTTCAAGCAATGGAGATTGAAAATAATTCGAGGACCAATATTTCCCGAGTTCAAACAAGGTAAACATCAATTTTATGATTTCACACGCTATACTCTATTAAACCTAAGAAATGCATGTCAAACTGGGGAGAGTCATATCCACCAATAAATAGCAGCATTACGTTGACATGAACTGCATATTTCAAAGGGTTCTTCTTTAAAGACATTAAGGGTATCTAAAATTTCAGAGGGTCCTTAGTTTTTCACTCAATATATATGTCACTCAACACTCGTGCTAACACTCAAGTCAAAGGCTTTTGCGACCTCGCTCAGTTGAACTCACTATTCTAGCCTTTTTTTCACACAAGTGTATCTAAAAGTTCTCTTCACAACCAATATTCTCAAAAATCAGCTATTTTTGCAAAACTAGTCATATTGGCAAAACTTAAACTGGGCAGAAACTATAGGCTGTTGAACTCATCAGCAGAAGCTGGACTGTGTAGAAATTGCAGAAGTTTGGCTTCAGTTGTGCTGATTTCAAATGCAGTCCCAAATTGTTTTAAAACTCAACTGATCAATCACATTTACTATTCTCATAAACAACTATCAGATGACTTATTTCAAGGCACTGTTGGGCAGAAAATGCAGCTGGAACCTAATTGAATTAGGTGCTGCAGGTTTACAGCTTAACTGGAGCTCAACAGTGCTGCAGATTTGTTTATTAAACTGTAACCCAACACTTACGCTCAAAGCCTCTGATTTACGAACTCAAAATTCTATCTAAAGCTGCAATGTCAGCAATAGACTTACCCAACACTCAGTAGAATATTAAAACCAAAACTATACTCAGAACAACCAGAAGCTATTTTCAGAATATTCATAATCGACAACCTTCAACTCAAAAAAAAAAAATTTATATATATATATATATATATATATATATAT
>MDKF010772779.1:0-30112 GCA_026770625.1 Nicotiana glauca
ATTGGAAGGAAAACCTTAGATTTTTAAAAGTATTAAAAGAGGAATTAATTGATGAGTTAGTTGGCTGGCCTGACATTGGTGTCCGGCGCCACCACGACCTTTAGTGAATTTTGGGTCGTGACACTAGTAAGATGGATTGTCTATGGTGATTGATGCCAACAAATGAAGCACATGGCATATTATATCGATTCAATAGGTACGTTGTATCAAAGCATATCGCATCATGGAATTGCTCATACGCTACCTTATAGTGTGAATGCACCCATACCACATTTCGCAGCCTACCAATATTATCAACGTCGATTGAATAGAAAAACTCTCTATCCTTTACCTGGATTTCACGAAAAAAGTTGAGCAGCGACTGTGCATCCCCTTCTTGCATTTCAAAATTCCTACTCTTCAAAATATAATTTCTACAATCCTTTGGAGTGCAACCCAAATTTTTCGGTCCACCACGTTGAACCTCAGCAAGTCTAATATTCTTGGAGGGTCTAATGCCAGATCGATCGTGAGCTACAAGATCCCTCTTCAAAGAATCACAAATAGACCTATGTCCAGCCATCAGGCGCGATATATATGGGAGCAATTCATGATTATGATCGTGAACGACCTCAGAGACGCGCCAACAACCATAATCATCTGAAACAGCAGATAGCCTAGCTTTACAATTGTTACTCTTGGTGGTAAACTTGATTTTGCAAATCCTAGTCCTATCACAACAGTAGGTTACATACCTGGCAGTGTCACCACCCTTCTTGCTGGAATTTCTTTTGATGATAGAGAATCCTCTCAGTCGTGCATGTTTTTTATAGAATGCAAACAAAGAACTTTATCTCTAAATTGCATTCCAGAGACTGGACCTACAACAAAATCCTCTTCAGTGAATTCATTCTCCCTTTCTCGATCAACATCACATAATTCTAAAACCTGCTCCTCGTCATCGTTAGCTTCTCCGTGATATTCTCCATCGGCTTCATCAGCATCATCATCATCATCATCATCATCTAAGTGCACAGCAGCATCGGCTTCATCATCATCATCATCTAAGTGCACAGCATTGTTGAAATTGCCATGAGAATCAACATCGACCCATTCATATTCATTCAACAAACTATCATCTGATTCCATCCCTAAAGATTTGTACAACTCGTTCCTAACTCGATCAAACCTATTATTGGTTGTTTTATTTGTGTTATGTTCATTTAGATTCATATTTTGTTGCACCGCCAAATTTTCTTGGTTTGAATCCATTTTTAGATAAGGAGAAAGTGTCCGCTGGTTTAGGGATAGGCAAGGAGGAAAGTGTCCGCTGGTTTAGGGTTTGGAAAGGAGAAAGTATACAAAATCGTATACCGTATTTATTTTTAAGAAAATACAATAATTTGTTAATAATTAAAAAACGTATAATTTGTATAAAATACATATAAATACAAGGGAAATACACAAGACTGTTCATCTCCGAACATTTAATTTTCGCATACTTCAAGACTTGGAATTTAGTTTTGGGTTTTGGAGGGAAAATGTAGGCTAATTAGTTAGAGGGTCATTTATGTATTTTCACTGGTGTGGCCAAAGTTGGGTCACGCCAGTGTGGTCGTTTAGCATTTCTCTTTTTTTTTAATGGGAGGTTGAGATGAAAAAAAAGACTTTTCGACAAAAGGAGAATAATAATTAATGGTCACTTACTACTCATTGTCAATTTGTCATCATTTTACTCTACATATCTTTTCTTTTAGTTTTAGGAGTCAAATTTGATTCAGTATAACTGTGGCCAATCAAGGAAAATAAAAGTAAGGATCTGTGAAAGAGAAGATATAAAAAATTCTATAAACTGGTCAAAGTAATACATAAAAGAATAATCTGACAAGATTTTTTTCTTCAAAAGAGGCAAGAATTCTAAAATATCGAGAAAGTGAAAAAGGAAAATGGTTGGTTTATTAGGTTACAACTTACAACTTGTGTGATTCATGTTAAGGGCAATTTGATTAAATGAATTTCCAAACACCAAGGAAGTGAAGCAATTTCAAATCTTACGTATTTTCTGTATTTGTTGTATTGCCGGATCATGGAACCTCGAACGTACTGAAGTAGATTTTATGTGCATTTACATAGAACATAGCAAGAATATATATCTATATATATATATAGATATATATATATATATTCCTTCTTTTGCTCTTTATATAACCCCACCAAAAATGATGAGAAACTTTCTCTTATCATGATTCATGCAAAACTATAATGAAGAATATTCGTAAAAATTAAAGTACATAGGAATCCAATAAAAGTTGTTCATATCATAACCAAATTCAGCACATTCCAAAATTAATTATTAAATCCAAGACTATTTCCCATGCATAAAACCTATAGTCATAAAATAATCTTAAATTAAACTTTAATGGCCACAGCAGGTTGAGGTGATGGAGTGCCACAATAACCACGTAGAATATCAACTTCCTCAGCAGTAAAACCAATGGAAGTAAGCATAGAAGGCCAACAGTTATAAGTAATAGTTCTAATAGCCTTACAACAATCTTTCCCTAAATAAGATTCACCATTGAAGAAGAAAAGTATGATCTCATTCGTGCATGATTTTATTTCAAATAATGCATTCCAACACACTGGCATGCTACCTTCTCCAAGTTGAAGTCTAGCAACAATGTCTTGTCCCAGTTTCATTTTGGACAAGTTCATTGCCGTTGTTGTTGTCGTCGTCGTCGTCAGAAGCCACGTGACTAAAAATACTAGTGGAAGTTTGAAAGGAGCCATGGATTTATTTTTAACTTTTTTCTTGAAATGAAGTGTAGAATATGCGTAGAGTGCGTGGTAGGGTTATGGTGAAGGAAATGAAGGTTTGGACATGGTGATTTATAGGTTTTAGAGTAAGCTATAGAGAGTGTAACTGATGTAAGTTGAAGAGGCAGAATTAATTAAGAATTTGATATACGTTTAATAAATTTAATTTATTATTTAATATATGCGGAATGTGAAAAGTTAGAAATATAATCAAAGATCCATTTGTTTGATAGAAATATTAATCAACGTAACGTTTTGGATAATTAAAAAATAGAATCCAATCATACACCTAGCTAGCGGTGTTCAAACTGAACCGGAAAACCACACCAAACGGAAAAGTCAAATCAAACCGACTAAAAAACCCGATTAGGTTTGGTTTGATTTGGTTTGGTATTGAGTAAAAAAATCTGAAACAAAACCGACATATAAATATATATATAAATTTCTATATATACTTTTAAGACTTTATACAGAATTTTGGTTAAAAAATATTTAGAAATATTTGGGATCCTCTTATGAACATAATATATATTTAATAGAACTATGAAGTGCATTCGTTTTTATTTATTTTAAATAATAGATTGTATCACTTTTATTAAGTGTTATTGATGATGCATCACTCTCTTTGTTTTTCATATTCATATGTCAAGATTTCCTATATCTTTTTCGAATTTGAAGTGTTTCGCTAATTTAAAATTACATAGAACATATCATTATTTAGGTATCATATTGATTTTTATATTTAATTATTAAATTCGGTTAACCTTGAAAGTGTACATCATCTAAAATTATTGTTAGACGACTAAAAAAATAAACTATCACATCTTACTAAAGAAATTCTTCCGTAAGAATATTTTATCAGATTATAAGTTTGTTATTTTTTTAAATTTTTAATAAGCATATGTTCACTTATCAAAACTTTATCTATAATTTTAAACTAGTATTTTATCTCTGCCTATAATCGAAAGGTCTTCTATAATATGATAGCACTTAAAATGTTAATATCTCCAAAATAGTACTAGTATGTTTACACTTTTCCTTTATTTCTTTTATTTATTGCGTTGAGCAAAAGTTATTTAAAATTTAGACATCAAATATCTAAAAGAAAATCCACTGCAGAGGCAATCCAAATTCTAGCTTTAGTATTTTGAGCAAATTCTTGTACCTTTCTCTTTGCTAATAAAGTATAAAATTTTATTATATCATCTTAGTTTAACTACCTAAGTCTTAAAAGATTGAAACGAGAAAATTAAAACCATTTGCTTTACTTAGATTTGTTTCTATAATTCATGGCAAACCAAATCAGGAACCTTCTCCCTCCCCACCCACAAATAAATAAAAGAAAAAACAAAAAGGGGAAGGGTGAGATTCAAAGCTCCAATTAAATTCAAAAGGAACCGATTCAAAGTTCAAACTGACGATAACTTTTGAAATCCCACAAAAATGGGATGCGAAAGATTCTTTTTTTTTTTTTTAAATATGGGAGAGATTCACCTAGAAAAGACTGCACAAAATATAATTCTTATATTATTCATTAGAGTGTATTCACCTGAAATAGTCTTTATTTATTATTGTTATTCCATTTTCATTTGAAAATTTCTGCATTGTCATTCTCGTTTTCTGGTGACTCGGGGATGATCGGCATTCGGTATGAACAGTTGAACACAAGATTCATAACTTATGGCCGGCCTGAGTGTATGGTATGACCTGAATCAAGAGTATAGTTTGGATTGGTAGCAATCTGTTGAATTCACGAATAAATAAAAAATAGTCAGATTTAAAATTGACAATTGAAAAATAGCCATAATTTCAAAAAAAAAAAAATTTAGACACTTTTTCTTGTAAAGATAAAATCTGAATAAAAATACCCTTAAAAATACAGAAATATTCTAACATAATATGCTGGAGTTTGAATTTTTTACATATGAATTTTCAGCATAATGTTTTGCAATTTCATAATGTGTTGGAGTTCCAACATAATATGTTGGAAGTTTAAACGCAGGAGCTCCATAATACAATATATTATGCTGGAACTTTCCGTGTGCTGGAGTTCCAACATAATATGCTGAAAGTTTATATGCAGGGCTCCATAATCCCACATATTATGCTGAAACTTTCCGTGTTTCAGCAAAACAATAACTATTTTTCATTGACTTCGCAATCACTGACTATTTTTTAATGACTTTGCAAACACTGACTATTTTCTTATTACCAGTCCAAAAAATGGCTAGCTCGTACTATTTCCACGTTGAATTCATACTAAAAGAGGTGGAAATGCCATCAGGTAACCACTTTTAAGCATGTTGTTTAAAATATATCCACAATTTATAATATATTTAAAGATTAGCTAATTTTGCTTAAATTTCAGGACACGGCATCCTAGAGTTTAAATCTCAAAATCCAAACTTCAAGACATCGTGTCCTAAAGTTCGAAAATTGTGTCCTGAATTTCGAATCTTATGTCCTGAATTTTAAATTAGCAGTTCAGAAATTCAGGACATCATGTCTTAAAGTTCGAAAATTGTGTCCTGAAATTCGAATCTTATGTCCTGAAGTTCAAATTAATAGTTCATAAATTCATGTCACTTAGTCCTGAATTTCAAATTAGCAACTCAAAAATTCAGGACACTAAATCCTAAATTTTTAAATTTAGAACACTTAGTCCTAAAGTTTGGATGAATTGATTAATATTTAAATACATTGTAAACAGTGAATATATTTTAAACAGTGGACTTAAAAGGTGAGAAATTTAAAAATAGCCAGATTTACTACTGGTCGTTGAAAAATAGCCAAGTTTCAAAAGTCATCGAAATTTAGCCACTTTTTATGTAAAGAGAAATTTGAGCGAAAACACTATTCAAAATCTGGAAAATACGCCCGCAAATTTTACGGGAGTTCCAGCATAAGTATGCTTGAACTCCCGCATATTTTACGGGAGTTCCAGGATAACTATGCTGGAACTCCCGCAAATTTTATCGCAGTTCAAGCATAATTATGTTGGAACTCCCGCATATTTTACGGGAGTTCCAGCAAGTATAAATATCCAGTATAATACTGGAGTTTGGAGCACTGGTGCTCCAGTCTCCCGCAAATTTTACAGGAGTTAGCAAAGTATACCGGTCCAGCATAATATGCTGGAGTTCGTACACAAATGCACCAGAACTCCCGTAAATTATACGGGACCGGTCCCTGCTACAGCAAAATAGTGATTATTTTTCATTGACTTGATAAACGCTGGCTATTTTTAATTAACCAGTGTGAAAACTGATTATACCATGATATTTTATCACTTTAAAGTGACTGCACTTTGCCCCCAAAAGAGTTGCTCCAATTGGCCCAATAAAGCATTAAGGTCAAAGCCGACTAAGTATTGTATGAAACTAACAGAATCTACAGCAGTTCTTTCTTAATGGGAAAAATACAAAACTGGTCGGTCGATTAAAATTAATTACATTCGCTAGTCAAAAAGTATATAAAATATATATATATTTATCGGTTATTATTTTTTGGAGCGACTAAAATTATACATTTCGCTTTCTTAATTCAGACTAATTGGTCCAACTATGATCAAGAATTTGTGGTTTCGACCCAATTTATTTTCTGAATATAGTTAAGAAAAAAAGTTAATGAAAGCATATAGGAGGACCCTACAACTAGGGGCTGAGCCTAAAAACCAACCGACAGTACAAAAATTCCTAAAACACTCCGAATAGGTCGGCCCACACCTACAACCTGGTCCTATAGGCCCATCTTAGTTAGCTAAGTATCCAGAATGGAGTATGTGGGCCTAAACCTTAATGGTACAATAGTGGGCTCAAAGGCCCTACCCCCTTGTTTGTAATCCCTGACTAGCCCAATCTTTCTGTGTGAATAGAAATGAGCCATTTGTCAAAATGACCCATTAAAGGTGTTCTGAAACACAAGGAATGATATTGTTTTATAGTTTATCGGCCGGTACGGTATGATATTTAAATATTTCGGTTGGTAGTTTCAATATTTGATTTTTAAAATACTATACAATATCATACCTAATTAAATTTGATATAGTTTGACTTTTCTCCTTTCAATTTCGATTTATTTAGTCCAGTAACTTTGATTTCTTACAATGCTATACAATACCATACCTAATTAAACTTAGACTGTAATATTCTTAATTAAAGTACTGAAAAATACAAAAATAAAAATATTCTAAGCTCACATGACTGTTGACAAAAACTTTGGGTTCAAAACTAGAAAGTATCAACCCATAAATAGAAAAAATGTACATAAATGAATAAATACGATCATTTTCAATATTTTATTACTTGCTTGGAGTTTGTTGAACTTAGAGACTAATCTAACAGATGCTGACACCAAAACACGGGTAATAGAGTAACACCCCAAAACCTTAAAAATATTATGTTAAACTGCTTGGCAACCTGGAGAGTAAGAATCGGAATATGCAACCTACCTTGTTTTTCTATTTTCCCAAAAGAAGTCCATGAATTTTAATACCAACCTCAACATGAATGCTAAAGAAAATTATTCTATAACTTAGTATGTTATAATTAATTATATGTGTAATGTATAATTTAATATATATATATATATATATATTTTTTTTTTTTTTAAAGACCTTATACCGTACCTAAAACTAATTTTTTTGAAGAATTTAAACAAAAGAAAAAAACCAAAATTGCATATACGGAATACCAAAATTTTCTGTTTTGATATTGATAATTCTGTATATACCATATTAGAGACAACCTGGTGTGTCAAAGTGTGGTGTACTAAAGACTTCCGCTGCTCTTTGTGGCGCTTCCGGCCTTGTATATGGATACAATGTTGAAGTATGACCTGAAGCCACCACGCATACACGCAATTTAACCTTTTATTATCTTGTCCCATTCTAATTGTTGTTTTAGCTCAAAAAATCTATTCTACAATAAGTGTCACTTTAAAATTTCAAGACTAAATTGTTTCCAATTATACCCTTAATATTAAAGAAGTAGTAGTTCTTTTGATACTGCTCAATTCTTAAAAAGCATTTAAATGAAGTATCTTAGTAAATTATATCTGGCATTTATTAATGGACGTGTAAGAGCTAAAGCGATAACTAAACAGAAGGAGTGATTTCCTTTCTAATTACGATATATAAAATGCTAGATTGCACAAAAATATGGCTTATGGATCAATCCAGAGCCCAATTTATATTTTACAAGGTTAAGAGGCCCGCTAAACACCTCAATGTAGGGAGAAATTCAAAAAGATTTTTTCTTTACTATACCATATATGAAACCTTATTATCAAAAATATACATAATTTCTAATTTACCCGCCCTGTCCATATTTTTTCTACAGTTATTATACAAATCATTAAATACTAATTAATAGTAGTTGAATCTTCCTAATTTGTCGAGCTAAAATTGAGGAACAGAATATTCTAAAAAGATTTGGCGTAAATCAGATCAAATCATATTCTTCCAGATATTCCTATTTAGGCGCGCTACAATTATGGAAGTAAATATTCTTCCAGATATTTTCCACCATTGATAGCCATTAAAAAGCTTGAAAGCTTTGAATTCAAATTTGGGTTTTCAAAAATCATTATTTGTTTGGATTTGGTGTTTTTGAAAATAATCGGAAATATGGTTTGGAGTTTATATCTCAATTTTGAGGGGTTTTGATAAAGATTAGACTTGGTTTTGACTGAATTCAGATTGAAACTCGAAGAAGAAGAAGAAGAAGACATATTACAGAAATTGTAGATTATTTGTATTCTGATTGTAGATGCTTTATTTTCTGTTTTCACAAATAAAAAATGGCTAAAACTTCTACAAATCTTCTAAAAAAACGTAATTATGTCAAAAATCACAATTGTGCTACAATTGGATGGGAATTGGGATATAAAAATTCAATGTACCCAGTTTGTAGATAAATTATAGATTATTTATATTCTAATTGTAGTTGCTTTGTTTTTTGTTTTCACAAATCAAAAACGACTAAAACTTCTACTAATCTTCTGTAAAAAATGCAATTATGTCGAAAATATCAGTTATGCTACAATTAAAATGGGAATTGGGATATTAAAATTTAATGTATCCAATTTGTAGATATTTTATAGATAAATTATAGATTATTTATATTCTAATTGTAGATGCATTATTTTCTGTTTTCACAAATCCAAGACGACTAAAACTTCTGGAAAAAATAGTCTACAATTTATCTACAATCATTCTACAATTTTTGCAATATGTCCTCTTCTTCTTCTTCGAGTTTCAATCTAAATTTCAGTCAAAATCAAGTCTAATCTTCACTAAAATCCCTCAAAATTGAGATATAAACTCTAAAAACATATTTCCAATTATTTTCAACAACACCCAATCAAAACAAATAATGATTTTTGAAAACTCAAATTTGAATTCAAAGCTTTTTAATGGTTGTCAATGGTGGAATTGCTGCTCTCTTGTCTTTTTGAAGGTTTGTTCTTCTTCATTGAGAAAAATTGAAGCTGAAGGTAAATGTGTGTATGAACTTTGAAGATTTGACTTCAATTTTGATGAACTTTGGTGTTCTTCATTGATGAACTTCAACTAGAGTAAAATGGGGAACCAACTTTGTTGAAAGGTTTCTTCAATTTTCTGTGAATTTAGAGGGAGAATTTGGTTTCAGAAGATGGAAAATGGTAAAAAGAACGTGGGTATGGGTAAAACGTGGGTGGGACTAAGGGGTTAGGAGAGAGAAACATGCAGATTCCTTTAATTAAGGAGTAAAAAATATACAATTAATTATACCCTTAATTAATTATGGTATAGAATTGGTAATTTGGTATACTAAGTGTAATTAAGTCAAACCTTAAACATTGAGGGTAATAAGGTTTCCTATGTGGCATGGGAATGTAAAAATTGCAATTAAAAAATAGCCAGATTTACAACTGGTCATTTAAAAATAGCCCAATCTCAAAAGTAATCGAAATTTAGACATTTTTTTTGTAAAAATAAATCTGAGCGAAAATACTGTTCAAAACCCGAAAAGTACTCCAGTATATTATGTTGGAGTTTCAGCATAAGTATACTTGAACTCCAGCATATTATACTGGAGTTCCAGGATAAGTATGCTGGAACTTCAGCATAATATGATGGAGTTCCAGTATAAGTACACTAGACTGGAGTTCCAGCAAGTATATTATACTGGAGCCAGCAAAGTATACCGGTCTAGCATTATATGCTGGAGTTCATACACAAGTGCACCGAACTCCAGTATATTATGATGAATCGATCTCTATTGCAGCAAAATAATGGTTATTTTTCATTGACTTGGTAAACACTGGCTATTTTTTATTGACCAGTCCGTAAACTGGCTAAACCGTGCTATTTTGACCTCAATGTATGTTTTCTGAAGAGACATTTTTGGTTTTTCTGTTGAAAAAAGAGTTTCACCCTAAAAAATTTCCTTTGTTCTCTTACCTTATCTGATCACTCCAGCTATCCTAGCTCTCCACTAATAAGATATAGTCAAAAGAAACAAAAATTGGCTATTCCGGATAGATAGATGGATAGATAAGTATTCGGAAAAGGTCCAAATATTCCCCTGAACTTTACGATAAGGTCTATATATAACCCTCGTTAAAAGTTTGGCCCATATCCAACCTTGCTTTTACAGTATTGGCCCGGATATCCCCCTGGACTTTAAACGGAGCCAAATACCCCCCTGGACTTTACGATAAGGTCTATATATAACCCTCGTTTTTTTAACAAAATAATTTTTTTTGTAAGAATATATTTGTAAAAACTGAAAATATTTTTTGAGAATAATTTCTTCAGTTCTTAAAAAATAAAAATATTTTGTTAAAAATAATTTTTTTTTCTGTTTTTACAAAAAAAAAAACAAATTTTACAAATTTATTTTTCCAGTTTTTACAAAAAAAAATCTTTAAAAAATTGAAAAATGAAGAAAAAAAATATTTTTCAAAAGCGAAAATAATTTGTTGAAAATATTTTATTCAGTTTTAAAAAAACGAAAATATTTTGTTAAAAACTGAAAAAGTTCTAATTCCTCTATTTTTACATTTTTTTCAGTATTTACAAAAAAAATATTTTGTTAAAAAAATAATTTTTGCAATTTTTTTTAAAGTTTCACAAAAAGAAATTTCTTTTTCTTTTGGAAATGTTCTATTTTCTTTTTGTAAAACTTTAAAAAAATTGCAAAAATTGTTTTTTAACAAAATATTTTTTTTTGTAAAAACATATTTGTAAAAACTGAAAAAATGTAAAAACAGAGGAATTAGAACATTTTCAGTTTTTAAAAAAATATTTTCGTTTTTTAAAAACTGAATAAAATATTTTCAACAAATTATTTTCGCTTTTGAAAAATGTTTTTTTCTTCATTCTTTAGTTTTTTTTTAAAAAAAATTTGTGAAAATTGGAAAAATAAATTTGTAAAAACTGTTTTTTTGTTGTTGTAAAAACAGGAAAAAAATTTATTTTTTAACAAAATATTTTCGTTTTTTAAGAACTGAAGAAATTATTTTCAACAAATAATTTTCAGTTTTTACAAATATGTTTTTACAAAAAAAATATTTTGTTAAAAAAACAAGGGTTCTATATAGATCTTATCGTAAAGTCCAGGGGAGTATTCGGGCCAATAGTGTAATGGCAAGGTTGGATATGGGCCAAACTTTTAACGAGGCTTATATATATACCTTATCGTAAAGATCAGGGGGGTATTTGGACCTTTTCCGATAAGTATTTAATTTATTATTTGTGGTTGGAGGGAGAAAAACATAAACATTTGATAGAAACTAACATGGCATGGGAATGAATAAAGGAGAGTTTCTCCCATAAGAGGACACAACAAAATGTTGAATGCTTGCAGTTAGATACTGAACCATTCTCTTGAAATGTGAGACATGTCTGAAAGCAGTGAAAACCCTACTTATCAACCCCACAAACACATCCTCGAAAAAAAAGAAAATACTAAATGTAAAGAAAAATGGAGAATTAGGATATGCGGTATATATGATGGGAGTCACTTACTATGTAAATCATTTTATGTGAAAATTACATTTTTGGTGTTTGGTTGTAGAAACTACTTTATAAGGAAAACGTTTTTCATCAAAACAGGAGAAAAATGCCCCTCAACTTAATTCATAATAAGTATTTTTATTTTTAATTCCATGTTACTTGCTCTATTAATTTTAGATGGTAGTATATAGATCTTTATTACTTAAAATCTCATATAATATTTTATAATTTGTAAACATTATTAATTTAGTTTTAGATATATCTTTTAAAAAAATATCATTCACCAACCAAGTATGAAATAATATTTTATGTAAAAGATATTCTTTACGATCATATTTCCATAAAAAATTATTCCGTCATGCAACATATGTTGTACGTACACTCATATTTCTCAATATAATTCACATTGATCAGCTTTTCCAGTGCAATTTTTTCATTCTTCTTCTTTGTTTCTGCTTGAAGGATAGGGACCAAAGTCGAGATCAGTGGCAATGGAATATTAACTATAACTGGTGGTCAGCCGTATACTATAAAATAACAATTATTTATATAACTTTTTTATAAAAAATGATGTATTTGTTAAAGAGAGGACTGTTGTATATGGTTCGTTGGAAACTATTTTAAAATGTGTTCCTGTCCTTGATATCTGTAATATTTTTTCTTTTTCTTTAAAGAGGGATCTTTCTCAAGTTGAAGCAACAAAGGATAATCATTTGAACACAACATTTACCAAGAAACTAAGTTACCTTGATTTCAAAAGGTTTACAAACACATAGCATTTCTTAATGGATACTCATCATCATTACTACCTTGATTTCTACAAAGTAATTTTAAAAAGTTTACCAAATGTCGTACTCCTAGCTAAGAGTAGTACATCTTAATTATTACCCTCAGCTAGCCTTTTTGTTATTTAGGCTTATCTCAATCTACTACTCCCTCCGATCCAAAATAAGTGATTTTTTTGTATTTTTCTTGTGGTCCAAAATAAGTAATTTTTCCAGATTTTAAGACTGAATCAATTACTTTTTTCCTACATTGTCCTTGAAGTAAATAGTGTTAGAATATGTATTAGGAGTGTTTATGTGAGATAGTAAAGGTTAATATGGTCAATTACATTACTAATTAATGCTAAAAGGTGAATTCTTAATATGTGTGAAAACATCCAAAAAAATAACTTATTTTGGACCGGAGGGAGTATATTAGTACCAGTCTTTTATGATTATCAATTTATCATACATTTTTTATTTTTATTGGAACTTGTTGACATTCGTTAATCGAGGGTAACAATGTGAATTACACGTGCATGGTTGTCTAGCGTATTCTATAATAAATATGTGTCATCCAAAGACAGCATCCGACCTTAGCTCAGTTGGTAGAGCGGAGGACTGTAGTGGGCAAAACCCTCAGCAAATCCTTAGGTCACTGGTTCGAATCCGGTAGGTCGGATTTAACTTTTTTAGCCAATTCGTTTGTTTTTCCCTTTTTTTGCTCTCCCACATAGAAAACAGAAATTAGAATTAAATGAACATTTCGTTTATTGTTACCCATTTTTCGTCTTCCACAGAGAAAAAAGAAATTATTATAAAAACAAGCTTTTACCAAGAATGAAATTAAAATACTACCATTGCTTAAAAAAATAATGTAAAAATATTATTATATGATGATTAATAATAAATAAATTGTAAATGTGTTATTATTCATGAATTACTTAACCTGAGGGTATTTTTATCTTCGAATAGTTTAATCCACGTGTTGGCAGTAAGTACATTCTATTTTACGTTTTATCTAGCATAAAACAACACTCCCTCCGGTCCAAAATAAGTGATTTTACAAATTAAGAAATTTACCTTTTAGCATTAATTAGCAATGTAATTGATCATATTAACCTTTATTATCTCACATAAACACTCCTAACACATATTCCAACACTATTTACTCCAAGGACAATATAGAACAAAAATAATTAATTCATTCTTAAAATATGAAAATCACTTATTTTCGACCACAAAAAATCACTTATTTTGGACCGGAGGAAGTAATATATAAAAAATTTAAAACTTAATGCAAAAATCATTTAATACCACCTCAAAAACATTACATCAATTTTTATAAAATTATTTTTTTCTTATGCGACCAACCAATACCGCGTTAATTACACAAAGAATTGTTTGTTTTTTCTTATGGTGCCAAAAAAGTATCATACTATTGTTTTCAAAGTTTGTTTTAAGAAGTAATTATACCAATACAATCAACTAAATGACCCTGATTGATAATCTCATGACAGATGGAAATAAAGCAATTAAAAAGTCATAAAGCTTTAGAAAAAGTAATAAATGAGCTAATAATGGTTTACAAGTACCATCTTGAAGGTGACCCTACGCCAACTGTCGGTGGCAAAATCACAAGCCAAACGCAGAAAATAATACTATTAGATGGAGTAAAATAATAAGGAGTAAGTAATAGGGGCCGGCATTCGGGCAGTTCAGAATGCATATGAAATTTCGGTTTGGATTTTCCGTTTTTGGATTGACAAAATGACAATCCAAATAAGTTTGGATTGGATCGAATTTTTTAAGTTCGGTTTCGGATTAATCGATTTGGATATTTTGGATTTTCGGTTTTGAGCTTATAACTTGAAATGTTTCTTCTGTCTAAAAAGTTCTTCATTTTCACCGCAATCATCCAATTGAAATATTAAAGCAATGAAATTATTATATAAAAAAATATTTTAAAAAATACAATAAAGACGTTAATACGACAGATAAGAAGTAGAAATAGTAAAACCATGTCCAAATAGAAAGTATTCTCATAATAACTTAGTAATTAATATTGAATATATATGATAATATCTAATCCATAGGGTATTGAATTTATTACTGTTGACATATGGATAATGGACTAAATATAAAGTATAAGAATTTCGGATTTCCAGATACCCAAAAATTTGAAGTACCAAATCTAATATCCAATCCAAAATCCAAAATTTTAAAAAATTAAATCTAAAATACAATCCGTAATCCAAAAAATCCAAGAAATTTGGATTTCGATTTGGATTTCGGCTTTACCCAAAGTATGCTCCGGTAAGTATAAAAAAGATTTAAATATAGAAATTGCACATTGTCAACACAGGACTCAGCTGAGTGTCGGCAGATTCCAAATTAGAAATCTACTGATTCCCACAATCTGCTAACCACAAAATAGGTCGCCCCCAATATATCTTCATTTTCGCAATGTAAGATTCACAATCTTGCTTTGCATATTTTCATTTCTAATCTTGGAAACGTTCATCAAATAAGACAAGTTGTTATTACTTTGAATGGGACTGGTTCTTCTAAATTTCTCTACACACTCAAATTTATCGTACAAAAACTAGAGGCCAAGAAAGGAACATAAGTCTTTGTAGCAAAAATAAAATAAAATAAAAAGATAGGAAAATGACTTGGAAACCAATGCCTTGTATCATTTATTGCTTGTCAAATTAATAGAAAAAAGTTTGTTTGCATAAATTTTCTTTATTTTAATTATCCAATATCTGAAATTAGAATTCGTGCCAAATTAATCTGCTAAAGAGATAAAAGTTACCTATCAAGGAGTTCTTCATTTCTTATGATTCAAACTCCGTAGTACGGTTGATAATAAAGGAATCTCAATCATTCCACCACAATTTTATGTATATTGGTGTGCGCATCAATTTGACTCCAGCATTGAATCAAAAGAAAGGCATCGTATATGTCATACTTCTTACGTTAACAAGTAAAAGAACTTATTCACTTGTTATTAAGGCCCCGTTTGGCCATAAGTTTTACCAAAATAAATTTGAGGTTTATTTTCAAAACTTATGTTTGGCCATAAATTTTGCTCATATTTTGGCCAAATCCCAAATCAAAATTTTCAAATTCCAAAATCAGCTATTGAGCTGAATTTGGGTCAAAATCCCAAAACTTGGGAATTATATACATGTTTTTTCAAAATAAAGTTGGAAAATATATTTTGAAAACGTATGTCCAAACACATTTTCATCTTCAAACCAAACTTCACCCAAATCGGATTTTTCAAAATAAATTTGGGATCTATGAGCAAACGCTAGCTAAAGTAAGTATATTGTATAGGGAAAAATATTATGACACGTGGTCACCTAGAGGAAGGACTCGTAAAATTTAAGACGGAGATAGTCACCGAACATAGCTATTCCATTTGTCACCTGGAAAGAAAATATTCAAAAAGATGTATTAAATATTTTGCATCCGGTAGCATTTAATAAAGAATACTTTTGTAGTATTAGGAACGGCAACCCGTTACAAGAAATTTGGCATTTATTTTATCCGTTATATCTTCGTCAATGGCCCTCATAATTAACAGGAGGGCACGATCCTAGGATCTCCTTCCCAACACATAGCTATAAATAGAGAGCTCAGTTATCATTGTAAAGAGGACGAATTTTCTAGCAAACTTATACGAAATTTTATGCAAAATTTAAGGTCATTTGCTTTCTTACTTTTTGATCTCTTCATTGCCGTGACCGGAAGTCTTGCTCCCGAAATCGTTATTTTCGCTACTCCATATACATTCTGAGGCTAAGTATCGTATTATTCTTCAATTATTTTATTATTTCTGGATCAAATTAGCTCACTTGTCTAGAAATCACGTATAAATTACACTGTACAGCTTTACGGAGAAATAATTTGGCGCCCATTGTGGGGCTTAGACAGTCTTGCAACTAAATTGATCCTTGACTTTTTTACTAACGTATTTTGACTATTTTGTCTTAAAGAAAAACCATAAGAAATGGTAGATAATACTGTTAACAACATACATAATCCCAAAATTCAAGGGGATTAGCTCACTTCGAGGATTCAATCAATGGCAGTCGTAATGAGGAGAATGACGCCACACTGATTCATTACAGGCAGTATGCTCCCCAAGTTCCGGAGGCAACTCCCGATGATGCTGATGAGGAGCATGTTGTTGATGCAGTAAGGTTTCACAAGAGCAACAAGCAATCATCCTAGGACATCTCACGCGACAGCATAAGGTTATGACGAAAATAAAACAAGCACTGTCAAATGCTTCCAATAATGCAAACACATGAGATCTAATTCCTCCCGGTGTACCCACAAACCAAACAGCGCAGAGGGTCGGCAACAACACTCTTAGAGGTAAGGTTGGCTCTGACGGGGTTAGGGGAGAGGATCCAGTCTCAACAACGAAAACGGTCCTTTTAAGAATGAGCTTTTATGGTTTTGAGAGAGGTAAACTCCCGCATAGACCAGATCTTGGGCGCGCCATCAGTATTGAATGACCCGAATTCAAAGAAGTATACTCAATTGACGTACAAGCTAAGCGTTGCACTAGAGTTGATCCCGAAATTGTTCAAAATGCCTGAAGTGCCAAGATATGATGGGACTTCATATCCTCATAAGCATATTACCACCTATATAACAGCGGTAAAAGGAAATGATTTAGCTCCTCACGAAATTGAATCTATGCTGTTACAGAAATTTGAAGGAACTCGTGGTATTCATTATTACCCGAGCATTCTATTGGCACCTTTTAGTTGTTTCGGATTCTTTCACCAACACCCATGCCGGGGCTAGAAAAGTGCAAGTCTGAAAGGCCGATATATTTAGGATTGCGCAGGGAGAGTCTAAGTTTTTACGCGAATAAGCCACTCATTTTCAGAAGGAAAGAATATTTCTCCTAGCTATCCCAGATTAATGGGCACCCAAAGCATTTACCAAAGGTTGAATTCGAGAAATTCAAACGCTTCCCCAAAATTTAAGGAAAGCCTGCTCGAGTTTCAGGCAACCACTTGGGCGGATGTCCATAATCGGTATGAGTCAAAGATAAGAATCGAAATCCTCAAACCAATCAAAATCTGATTTCTAGTTCACTATTCTTATGATAAGAAGTTATATCTCATTCATATGATGAGAAAGCTGCCCCCTTTCTTAGTCAATAGGCACAACAAGTTCGACATCTACTACAAAAGAGAGAAACCACTTCAGATAACCACGTCTATGATCAAGTTTGCTTTCCATCGTTGTCCAAAGGACGTGAGAAGGATAGAGAAAAATCGAAAGATGACTATGACAGACAGACTTCAAGGGGACGATTTTTTTCCTGCGAGTGAATTGAAGGCCGTAGCAGAAACCTCCGAACAGAAGATAAGTTCACCATTGACAGAAGGACCGATCGCAGTCGAAATAAAAATTGTTATAGGAGAAGAAACGCCAGGGTCACAGGATACTTCTTACTCCAAGTTATCAAAATATAACTTCAACATCAGTATAGTGAAATTGGTGTCAGCCATGAGAAATATCAAAGAAGCACGGTTCCCGAGACCAATGAGATCCGATCCCCGATAGAGGGATCCTAACATATAGTGCGAATACCACGGGACAAATAACACCGGACAGGGGACTATCGATACCTTCGAGAAGAAGTGACAATGCTGTTAAAGAATGGTCATCTCAGATAATTCTTAAGTGAACAAACCAAGCACAACTACAGTTGAAACAGGGACAATGCGGAACCCTCAAAAGCAGGAGAAGAACCCCCATGCCAAATGATCAATATGATCTTCGGAGGGAATGAGATCAATGGGGTCACCTTTTCCGCATCAAAGAAGACGAAAGTTTCAATAACTCATAGTAAAAGGCTCCGGGAATATTATATCTTTTTCACGGAGGAAGATGTTGATGGCTTGCTGCTTCCACACAACGATACGGTGGTAATTTCTTAAAATGTATTAGATTTTAATGTTAAACGTATTCTAGTGGATTTAGGAAGTTCGGCTAGTATCAAACAATAGAGAGTACTGGAGCAAATCAAATTCAATTGAAGAATTATTCCGGCAACAAAGTTCCTTGTTGGATTCAACCTCACAAGCGTGACAACCCGGGGAGAGATTTTGCTGCTCACAAATGCTAAAAAAGAAATGAAGACAACTTTCTTCGAAGTTGTAGACGGAGACATGAGGTACAATATTATCCTGGGAAGGTCATGGTTACACGAGATGAAAGTTGTGCCTTCAACATATCACCAATAGTTAAAATTTTTGACACCTGAGGAGATCAAACAGATAATGGGTGATCAACAGGCAGCAAGGGAGATGAATGCAATCTCGGTCTCCAGTAGCAAAGGAAAGGAACGCGTGGCATAGAAATTACAGGAACCGGCACCTGCCCCTAAATCAGAAGAAGTTAGCCCAAGGACAGAGGAATCGGAACAGTAGATGGTGCCAAGGCATTTTCAAGTTCCAGTAGAGACGGATGCAACAAAGTCCATAGCGGAAGAACTAGAGTAAGTTGCGCTGTTAAAAAAATTCCTAGAAAGGAAATCCCATTTGGGAACGGGACTGCACGAGGATACGACAGGTATCCCGAAGGAGATAGCGTTACACAAATTAAGCTTGGATCCTGACATACCTCCGGTAAGACAAAAGAAGTGCCCTATAGCTGAAGCGAGGAATAAATTGGTCAAAGAAGAGGTAACCCACTTACTCAATATCGGTTTGATCCGAGAGGTATGGTATCCGGACTGGCTAGCTAATATAGTAGTAGTTCCTAAGAAAAATAATAAGTTCCATATGTGCGTAGACTATAAGGATCTTAACAAGGCATGCCTGAAAGACTCATTCTCACTGCCAAATACAGATCAAATGATTGATTCCATAGCCGGGAACAAGTTAACGAGTTTCTTTGATGCTTATTCTTGGTACAATCAAATCAAGATGAACCCAGAAGATCAGGAAAAGACTTTGTTTATAATGAATTTCGGTATATATTGTTACAATTTGATGCCCTTCGGGTTAAAGAACGTTGGAGCAACTTATCGACGACTCATGAATAAGATGTTCGAGAAAAAAATAGGTAAAACTATGGAAGTATATATAGACAATATGCTCACCCGATAGTTGCGGTGCCCATTTTCCCTTTGCGGAACATTCTTTAGAAACCTGAGCTCTCGAGCAGATTGGCCAAATGGGTCGTTGAAATGAGTGAATTTTATATTGAATACAAACCAAGTACTGCAATTAAGTCATAAGTCTTGGCTGATTTCGTGGCCGACTTTAGTCTGGGGCTTTTGCCCCTTGCAACCAAGGAGGCAGTAATATAAAAGGGTCTGGGCTCGGAATAGTTTTAATCACGCTATCAAGGGAAACCCGAAGGCAAGCTATCAAAAAGATCCCTTTAACTAACAATGTAGCGGAGTACGAAGCTTTGATTGTAGGGCTTGAACTGGCTCATGAATTTGATTCTGAGGACATTGAAATCAAATGTGATTCGCAGTTGGTGGTAAATCAGGTCTACAGAATCATTCACATCAAAGAGGACCATATGCAAAAAAATGTGATAAAGGTTTAGTCTCTATTGGCACGATTCCAGGAGTGGTCAATTACTTATATCCCGAAGGAAGAAAACACAAAAGCATATGCATTGGAAAACTTGGGCTTGTTGACAGAAATCAAGGGATCAGAATCTGGGACGGTGGTACAACTAATGAATTCAGTCCTAGATACAGATGGTTACTTTGAGGTGAATTCAGCTAATTTGGTCTGGGACTGGAGAAATGAAATAATCGACTAACTCGAGCATAGAAAGTTGCCTGAAGATCCCAAAGCGGCATGAGTGCTATGCACAAAAGTTGCACGATATAACTTCCAGAAAGGCCAATTATATAGAAAATCCTTCCAAGGCCCGTTGGTCAGGTGCTTAGGTGCGTCCGAAGCTAATTACTTCATAAGAGAAGTTCACAAAAGAATATGCGTCAACCACTCAGGAGCAGATTTTTTGGTGCTGAAATTAATTCAGATATTTCTGGCCCCGCATGGAACAAACGCCAAAGACTTCGTCTGAAAATGCGATAAGTGCCAACGTTGTGCACCACTAGTACATCAACTGGTACAACTCTTACATTCGATTTTGTCCCCGTGGTCGTTCATGAAATGGGGGATGAACATCGTCGAACTGCTGCCACCTGCTTCTGGAAAGGTAAGATTTCTTTTAGTTTTGACTAACTATTTTTCTAAATAGGTGGAAGCAGGTTCTTATTAGAAGACCGAAGAACGTTAAGTGGTCAACTTCCTGTGGGAAAATATAATTTATAGGTTCAGAATTTCAAAAGAAATAGCATACGACAATAGGCTGGATTTATCGATGCAAAAATTATGAAATTTCTTGAAGATATGAAGATACAGAGGATCACCTATTCACCTTATCATTCGAGCGCAAACGGTCAAGCAGAGTCAATAAACAAGGTGATTATGCAGAACCTTAAGAAGAGATCGAATGTGGTAAAAGGTCATTGGCCCGAAGAATTACTTGGAGTTCTATGGGCCTACCGAACAATGGCCAAATCGAGCATAGGAGAAACTCCTTTTTCTCTTATATATGGTGGCTCTAATCCTTGTGGAAGTAGGAGAACCTACTTTGAGATACTTCCAAGCAAATGAATAATCAAACAACCAAGCAATGTTAATTAACTTGGAGCTGCTCGAGGAACGTAGGGACTTGGCGCATGTTATAATGGAATCTTAAAAGAAGAGAATGTAGCGGTATTATAATCAAAGAGCCAATTCTGTTATTTCAAAGTAAAAGATTTGGTCTTAAGAAAAGTAACCCAGAATACTTGGGAACTCAATGCGGGAAGCTAGGGCCGATGTGGTAAGGTCCCTACCGGATCTCAATTATCACTGGAAAAGGTGCATATGAATTGGAGAACCAAAATGGAGATAAATTACACAACAATTGGAATGTGGCGCACCTCAAAATGTATTATTACTTATGAACAATATCCTATACGAAAGTATGTGCTGCACTCTTTTTCCATTCGTTCAGTTTTAGTCCCAATTGGGTTTTTCTGGCAAGGTTTTTAATGAGGCGGAGACATAAAGCATACTACGAAGACAACATCAATAGGACCTTAAATATCAAGGCAAACCAGCAAAATTCTACTCGAGGATGGTTAGATAGTCTTTGGCTCTATAGTAAAGTCCTACTGGGAAGCTACGTTTGCTATTGAGCAAAGATTACCCGACTGTTCATGAGCATAAATCACTAGAGAATTGTTATATAATCTTTTGCTCGATAGCATATATTCATGAGGGAAAGTAAGATGTGTTACCAAGTGAAGGATTATTTGGCAACCATCAGTGGAATCTTTGAAGGCACAAGACTTTCAGTGTTCCAATTCGCATTCCTCGCATTCCAACACTAGGGGGAGGGTAATAATATGAGGATACGACATCAACAACTACCACGTCAACCGGGAACAAAAATCCAAAAATACAAACGTGTCATGGGGACCGGGAACTGCGTAGCCAGCCTTGTAAAAACAAGTTGTACAAGATGGCCACAAGAAATGGCAAATTTTTTTTTCAAGTAACAAATTCTTTTATACTTTTTGAAAATAGAAGGAATTGAATGAAATAAAATCCTTTTGTTTTTATCTCGTTTCTTGTTTGAAAGATGAACTAACTTTATCATTTGAAAATTAAACAAGTACCTCAAATGCAAATGTCGTAATGAACAAGAGACGTCCTCTTTAAGAGCATTGTAAACATAATATGGCCCTATCTTATAAAAATGCTCACGTTAAAAGGTTAGTTTCGGAAAAATTTATGCCCGAAATTAAAATGCCTTCGGAGGAAAAAATCACCTGAAGACGTATACTAAAAGACACAAAAATTAAACTTGTCCAAACACTTATAGAAACCCTTAGGTAAAAGGGATAATGCTTGAAATCAAAGTACTTCAAATAAAGTGCATCCGAAAATACCATAGCAAAGCACAAAATGAAAACGTGCGGAAAATTCTTAAGCAAATCAAAAGATTAAAGACTTGCATGAATATTCAAACGAAAATAAGACTCAAACAATACTTGAGTAAAAATGTGTCTTTATTTTCAAAGACAAAAAATGGCAAAGATGCAACAATGGAAAAAAGAAAAAAAAAAAGCAAAACTGCAGCATCTCCGGAACCAGGAGAAAGAAAAGTGCCCGCGCCCCGGGGAAAATTAGATGTATCCTCATAAGGGGCAATGTAATTTTGCCCCAACTTCCTTTGGACTGGGGACTAGGGAGGAATAATAGCTCCTTCATGACTAGATGCGGCTAATAGACATGATGTAGTAATTGCTAGTGGGATTGACTTTGTTCCACATAATGGAAGGTGGAATTTCAAAAAGAAGTGACTGGTTGATCCAACAAATATAGAGCGTTGGGCTGTTGTCAATTTTCCTGCACGTTGTAATATATAAAGGCTAATCAATGATCTTATAAAATGTGGAAAGAAGAAAATAATTATGGTGGAAGATCCAATTGATGTTTTTGAAGAGTATAAACAATTTAGAAGGGCTCACTTGTGCCGAGCATACTAGGTAGCGAAGACAAAACTCTACCATCATGGTATCAAGCTCTCCGCTCAAAGAAAACGCACCAAAAGTATAGAGATATATATAAAAATGTGCAAAACCTTCACTAGGGAAGGTCACTCGCTCCGATGGATCGGGAGCAACAATATCTAAGTCATGACAACGACAATCTTCCTTCACAGTAGGAATACTGGAAGGGCGGATCGAAGAAGATTACCTACTGACATGCTATGAATAAGGGTTAGTAGTAAGGAGTTTCTTTTCGAAGTCTTTTGTGGTGTTAAGACTCCGGGGGATGATGAGACCTACTGTTGGAGGAGTAGAATCCTCAACTTTGTTCTTTTTCTTCTTTGAAGAGTTAGAGCATTTGGAGGAAGAAGCCATTGAATAAGAAAAAGGAGAAAGGTTTTTAATTCGTAGAGAATTAGGTAAAAGATGGAAAACAAAGATACAAGTTAGAAGTTTGAGAAATTATAAAGTGTATAAAAGAAGGGTGATGCGTATAAGTACAATTTTGGTGGCTAAATTCGTGGCCATGATTACCTCGATAATCGGCAACGGTTGTATTTAATCGTGGGATGACGTATGTTCTGGGTATTAAACGCGGAGAAGCGTGCGTCTAATCAATTGTTAGAAGCATACAAAGAGAATTATAGTAATTCCCTCCAAAAGGAGTATTTCTACCAACTTTTCAGTGGCAAAAGATTATGCCACCAAAAAGCAGGGAGACTATCTGTATAGGAAAAATATGATATGAGAAGTGGTCACGCAGAGGAAGGACACGTGAAACCTAAGACGGAGATGAACACCGAACGCAACTATTCCGCTTGTCACCGGGAGAGAATGTTCATAAAGATGTATTTTATACCTTGCATTCGATAGCATTTAATAAGGAATATTCTGTTGTATTAGGAACGGCAGCCCGTTACAAGAAATTTGGTATTTATTTCCACCTCTACATCTTTATCAATGACCCTCATAATTGACATTAAAGGAGGGCACGATCCTAGGATCTCCTTCCCAAGACATAGCTATAAATAGAGAGCTTTGTTATCATTGTAAAGGGGACGAATTTTCTGGCAAACTTACACTCCCTTTTTACTTGGCACTTTTTGACTTTTCACGCCCCTTAAGAAATAATAAATTAAGTGATAATTTACCATGATACCCATATTAATTGATGGATATTTTATTGGATTTGAGAAAAATAATTTGAAATGAGTAATAAATACTATATGTAAATCAGGAAAAAATTTGTTGTCTTCTCTTGATTTGTGTAAGGTGTCAGCTAAAAGTGAACATCTATATTTAGTATACATGCCAAGTAAAAGTGACGGAGGGAGTACTACATTCTTTACAAAGTTTAATATCATTTACTTTCTTGCTTTTTGATCTCATCATTGCTGTGACTGAAAGTCTTGCTCCCCGAGTCGTTATTTTCGCTATTCCATCTACATTCTGAGGCTAACTATCGTATTATTTTTCAATTATTTTTTTATTTTTGGATCAAAATTAGTTTACTTGTCTAGAAACCACATACAAATTCAATTGTACCATTTTACGGGTAAATATATATATAGTGCCAACATATACAGTTCTAAATGTGAAGTATCAAAATTTTCAAGTATTAGAATAAAACACTTTAAAAATCATGGGAAGGTTCATAATTAAAGAAAATGAAAACAAACTTAACTCCCTTCACTTTGTGACTAATATTTGCTCCTAAAATTTGGTGTTCATATAGGGTATTGATTGAATTTTAATTTGTCCCTAGTCCTTAATCCTAATAGCAGTAAAACATGATTATGTTGTATACTTTCTCCGGTCCAAAATAAGTAATTTTTTAACTTTTTTCTTGTGGTCCAAAATAAGTAATTTTTTCAGATTTCAAGAATGAATTAATTATTTTTTTCCTACATTATCCTTAGAGTAAATTATTGTTGGAATATGTGTTAGGAGTGTTTATGTGAGATAGTAAAGGTTCATATGATCAATTCTATTGCTAATTAATGTTAAAAGGTGAATTTCTTAATTTGTGTGAAAACATTCAAAAAATTACCTATTTTGGACCGTAAAGAGTATTAGAAATGAAATTCTATGTATCTGAAATTCTAGTTTTATTAAAGTTGCCCCTCTTCAGCATTCTGCTCTTTTATTTTTTTACGGACTCCTTTAATTATAATAAAGGAATTAACAAGAAAACAAGGTTAAATAGCGTTTACATATTTATTGTAAGATGTGTCCTCGTGGGGTGGTCGGAGGCCTAAAATAAATGCAGCAATTGATGGTGTAACAAACTTCTTACTTGAAACCCCAAAGAATTTGATGAGTATTATAAAAATTGACTATGACATCTACTTTTATTCGGAAGTAATGAAATCGCAATATTATTGTTATTTGTATCTTTCATGAAAGCCAAGAGCAGTTAAGTGAGTGGACCAAAAATAATTGTCATGCTAATTAAATTTCAAAAACAAATGATGAACCTGGTCCTCCAAATATTCATCATTAATAATTTCAGATAGTCTAATTCTTCGACGTGCATGCATTTAGAAATAGTTTTCTTTGTAAGTATTGAAAAAAAGAAGACGACCCGATAGGTCATCATATGATTTAAAACTAAATTTTGTATTTCGAGGCCTTAAAAACCTTATTTTATTTCTTCTCGATTTGCATGCTCAGCCCAGGCGTATTTTCGAAAAGCTTTTTGTGTTGAAAGTAAATAAAAATAAGGATTTTTTATTAAAATCTTCATTTGAGTTGACTTCGGTCAATATTTTTGGAAAACGGGCTAGGTTGTGCTATGATAATGTGGATCTATATCGAAATATGGGACCTAAGCATATGCCCGGAATCGGATTCTGAGGTCCCTAGCCCAAGTTATGAATTTTTGTTAAAAATTAAAATCTGAAAAATTAGTGGTTTTTAAGAAAACTATTGATGTTTGATCTTATTAGTATCGGGTCCGTATTTTGGTTGCGGAGCCCAGTACAGATTCAATATGATATTTAAGACATGTCTGTCAACTTTCGTGAGAAGCGGAGTTTGTTTGAAGTGATTCAGACGTCCGGTTGTGAAAATAGGAATTTCATAGTGTTCTTGACAATTTTATTTGATTTGGTGCTAAATTCATGGGTTTAAGTATTATTTTGGCGATTTGATCATACGAGCAAGTTCGTATGATGTTTTTAAACTTGTGTACATATTTGGTTTGGAGCCCCGAGGGTTCGGGCGAGTTTTGGATATGCTATAGAGTGATTTGAACTTGAAAAAAAATTTCTGGTGTAACTGAGGTTGTTGCAAGCATCTGAGGCATCGCAATTGCGACCTTTAAGAGGTAGGCAATGCGATGAGAAACTGGACATACAGTCTTCGGAATTGCGAAGAATTCTTCGCATTTGCAAAGTAAAGCTGGGAGGGGCAGTGATCGAAAATGCGATCATTTTCTCGCATTTGCGGAGATTAAATTTTGCAATTGCGAAAATATCTTCGCAATTGCGAAGGTAGCAGAGATCTGAAGGACCTCACATTTCGCATTGACGCGCTTTGCAATTGCGAAGCTCAGGTCGCAAATGCGACATCTGCAGTTGATGAAAAGGGACTTAGATGAGATTTTTCATTCATCTTCAAATTTTCAAAACCTAAAACACAAGAGGCAATTTTCCAAAGACCATTTCTTCTCCAAGATGATGGTAGGTGATTCTAACTCATTTGCTTTCAATCTTTTATTACATTTTGTCACACCTCCTTTTGGCGCGGCCCCCTTTCGAGGGAGTTGTACAAAGGAGTTTTTCCAATTTAAGTGACAATATTCGAAACGGAATTATTTTATTTATTTCAGAGTCGCCACTTGGGATAAAATTAAGGTGTCCCAAGTCACCAATTTATTTAAATCCCGAATCGAGGAAATTTCGACTTTCCAAATGAAGTCTGCGAACCAGAAATTCTAAGTAAGGAATTCTGTTGACCCGAGGGAAGGTGTTAGGCACCCTCGAATCCCGTGGTTCTAGCATGGTCGCTTAAACTACTATAGATGTCCAAAATATCTGATTTTAATACATGCTTATAACTTATGTGCTTTTAATCAACTTTAAACCACTTTCATTAAATTAAAACTATACATTTAAACCTTTAAGCAGAACGGGTCTAATCTCAAACCTGGACCCGGCCCCCTGACGAATATGCAAGTCGAATGTGTGCCTGGATCATTCATTTAACTTATACCGGGTAGGACGGTTATCGAAGCTCAACAACATTTTAATTCACGCGAAATAAAATGTCCGTTCGAAATTATTTCTACTTACTCTATGGAAGCGATAATACATGAGGTGATTTCGATTTTGACTAACTCTCTACCAATTAATCGAAAAGGGCCTTTAATTCAAATGAAAAACCTTTTTAATAGAAGGCGAGCATTTATCTATCTTCTGACTTTATATATACATCTCAACTTCTCTCGTCCAAATTAGATTGGAAATATTTATTCGCGCGTGACTTATTAAATTAGGACAATTGATTAGTGAAAGGCTACAAACTAATGAGGAGACTAATTACTAAGTTACAAAGCTAATTCTAATAATTCATTATTGGATATGAAGCTATCTACTTGGAACTTACTGTTTTTATCTAAACCTTAATTAAGGTAAGCTTTGAACTAATAAAAATTCAAGTTAGTACTAATGTTGACAGAATTTACATGCTATCGAGAAGCATCAACTCAGTTTTACAGTCCATGATTTAAATCGAAACATACAACAGTCTAAGTTATACAAATATACCTTACAACTAACAAATGTATATAACAAAATTAATCTAATTATGAAATAAACAGGCAGCGATCCAGGCACGTAAACCCAATAGGCATTCTTATTCCAAACTTCAACTCAAGTCTACACCAACATGAGTTCGAGACTGTGTACCTGGAATTTCAACAGCAAAATGGAGAGAGAAAGATCAGTAGCAGCTCACAGCAAGCAAACAGCCACCAGCAAAACAAGATTCCAGCAAAAAACCCAACAGAACCAATAGCAGAAGATAGCAAAAAATTCCAGGAATGGTTTAAACCAAACAGGGAATTTAAGGCAAACAAACAACAACTTCAGAAAACCAGACAGCAACAATAATAAACCCAAGTAGCTCAAACAGAAGCCTCCGATAGCTTGAACCCTCAAATATGGAAATAGAAACAAAGAAAGACTCAAATTGTTTTTGATCTTAGGCCAATGTAACAATGTTAAGGGGGCAGGCTTGCTAGCTCGAAACACTGTTCTTATGATCTTTTGAAAGAGAAGAAGAGGCTTTAGGAGTTCAATTTCACTTATGGGCTGAAACAAACGAACTTAAACCAAAACAAAGACAATGGAATAGTGTTTTCTACTACTCTCGAATTTGGAATGTGTATACCTATTCCAGAATGTCCCTTGAATATGTATATCCTAGCATGTATCCTTCCAAAATCTCTAAGGTCTGTTTTTCAGAATGTATATCAGAATATCTGTGTGTTTTTCAGAATGTATATGGCCTTCTTCCCTTTTTTTTTCCAAGATGTATCTCTTTTGTTCTGTCTCTGAATCTATGATTTTCTTAAGGCTGGACAGGACTTTTCAAAGGCTGGAAATCAGAAGCTCGATGAGAAATCTTAAGCTTCAAACTGATAGGCTAAAAAACTGTCTGGAAAAAGACTCTTAAGACTCAAGAATTCCTTCCAAAACTCTGAAAACTGATGGCTCTCTTATTCTAAAAACCTCCCTTTTCTTTTGAAAGCTTTCTCCCTTTTATAACCTACAGATCCCCCTCTTAACAGCCTGTTTTTTTAATGTTTTAAAAACTGACCAGCCATGTTATTCCCTCTATTTTTTCAACTCCCTTTTGTCTAAGTATGGGACACTGCTTTAAAATTTTCGAAGTGCAGAAAACTAATGGGATACCCTGCTGTACAGCAGGTTCCACTAGACTGCCTCATGTGAACAACATCTTTTAGTCATTAAACTAAAGCTGGTTCTGATTTTCCATTACTTGGTGTCTATACAGGGTATAATTCAACTACAAAAACTCCATGTTAATCCCTTTAAACACCCATCTCAGGGTGTATTTGGTGTTTAATTAGCAGGCCAATTAGCTAAATTCTGAATCTTTATTAAGGTCACAGCTATAACCAATTCAAATATCCTAACCACAAACAATTTAGACTTTAATTCAACAGTGGTTTTGGACCAAATTAACAGTATTAACATTAGTGCCATATTGTTCTAACAGACATACCTATACAACTAATCGACGACATTCGTTTAGTCGATTACAACACGTATAATCGATAACAAATAATCGCCAAACAAGTCAGTGATTCACAGTACTTAAGCCAAAGACAGGAAAAACACAAAACTAATTATTCGACGACGCTAATCGAAGCGAATACGTATCCTATAACAACATATATTTGACAAACAATCAGAAGCAAACATCGACCAAATAAAAGGTCTACTGAAGATGGATAGAACTCACAGAAAAGTAATAGAAAAATCAAATGAACTAACATGTAATCAGACCTTAATAGCAACCAAAACAGAAGAAATAACTTAGACACTTAAGAACAAAGCTGACCAAGTTTAATCACAGAATCAAACAGAAACGAAGGAGAAGAAGACATACTGGAACTGAGAAAAAACTAACAGATAACAAATGAAAGAGAAGAGAATTGAGAAACAAGTACCTGGAAAATCATGGCGGACCAAACAAACAAAAACTGTCTATCGCCTCTATTTCATATTTGGGTTGAAACAAAGTTTAACCGCGTGTTTTCAATATGAGAACACTCGGCTAAACTCTGATTCAATCCAAATGACGCCTCACAGACCACATTCGAACTTTGAGTTAAAAATTAGGGGTTCCTATTGCTTTTGGTGTTCGAAGAATTGGGGTGGGGTTTGAAGGGAAATGGAGGTG
>MU777675.1:7321-50552 GCA_026770625.1 Nicotiana glauca
AAGTTATCTTCAAGGTCGAATGAACTATGTCATTCATCAAAGTAAAGCAGCTGTGGCTCTGTATCTTCGACCTCTCCACATCTCCGATTAGAGGCTCGAGCCAAACATCAGCTCCACCAGTCTTCCTCAAAAGGCTATGAGTAGCAAGTACTTCAAGTGTAACCTTTCTCATAGCCATACCTCTGTTATTGGGGCCAGTTTCTGAATGCATGACAGAGGAAGAAGGAGCAGTGGAAGGAGGACTAGTAGAAGATGTGAAAATAACAGGAGCCACGGCAGTCAAAGCAGAAGGAATAGGCACGGGAGCTAACATAGGTACGGAAGCAAGAGCACTCACAGTAAATGAAGGAGCAAAAGAGGTCAACACAGGTGAAGAAACACTCACGGTTGGTGAAGAGACAAAAGTAATAGGAGAAATGGGAACTGAGGAAGACAGAGGAATTTTGTTTAAAACATGGCCGAGCTCCCCACTTTCAAAACCACCAACAAAGAGACGGTGAATAGATTCACTAGTGTCTATTGGTGCGGCATCTTCATCAGAATGAATCAGAACAAGCTTGGTAGTGGAGGTATGAGCAGGAGTATCTTCAGCTTCATCCTCAATAATAACGCGTCTCCTAACTCTAGGTCTAGATACCAACAAGATATCTCCTTCTTCCTCATTCTCAGTATCTACTCCCATAGATTTTCTCTTTGCTATCAAGGCTTTAGCCTTGTCCAAATCAAGGGAGGCATTGGCAGAAGTGCGCATAGCCAAAGCTACATCAGCCGTCATTCCTCTCATACCAAATCCTGATAAAAAGAAGGATATGAACTCAATATTGAAAAGAAAGGAGTTTACCATATGTATTTAAAAAATATATATGTAAAGAGATGCATACCGTGTGTTTTTACTCTCCAGCCATGTAAAGAAGAAATAGATTTCCAAGTTCTATCTTCTTTAGGAGCAATTTTTAAAATCGAATCTACCCAACCACGGAAGTTGGGAATAGGTTCCACATCTCCCATGGTTGCTACAAAAAATCAAAAAGGGATGAAATTAGAGAGAAAATCAAAATCTCTAAAAATAGGTACGGTAAAGTAAATAGAAACTTACGTGCAAAGTTCCACTTCTCAGGGAAGGGAATGTTTATTTCACCCAGCAAATCCAATGTATGAATAGCAATATAACGAAGATACCACCCACGGTCTTTGTCATCTTCAGGGTTTACCAAAACTTTCTTACTCCTCGTAATTAAGGTAAAAACCCCATGACGCATTAAGTTGGGATGGTATAAATGAATAAGGTGGGAAAAAGTAAAGTTGACTTTGGCTTTGGTAAATAGATATCTCAAACAAGCCACAACCCTCCATACTAAGGGGACAACTTGAGCTAAGCAAATATTGAAGAAGCGACAGAAATAAAGGATAACTGGATCTATGGCAGGTTTAAATCCCAAAGTAAAGGGATAAGTATAAACGAAAGAATACCCACTCCTATAAGAAGAAATTCTTTGATTTAGGGCAGGAATTGACAGACGAAGACTCTCTTTCCAATTACAATCTTTTCTAATGGTAGGGATTGTAAGCTCAGTTATAAGAGAAGGGTAAGCATCAACCTTTTCTAATTTTGCAATCTGCTTCTGAAGAGACGTTCAATCACCCCCAAAAGACAAATCACTTGGTACAATCTCTTCAACTAAGGGTTCTTGAGAAGGGTCAGAAACCTCTTTACCTTTAGAAGAAGGAGTTTTAGAGATGGAACCTTTGATGCCTGAACTCGAAGAAGGAGAAGCAGAGCCAGTCGAACCTCCACGTGTGGATCCTAAACTCCGAAGCCTTCCTCCTCTGCCTCTTCTATGCCTAATCGGAGCAGGGGCATTAGGAAATTGATCAAGAACTGGAACTTTTCTAGGGTTGGGGTTTGGAGATGTCATTGTTGGACGAATTTGAACTAAGGAGAAGTAAAAGAAAGTAAGGAAACACTTGATGAAAATTTATGAAGAAGGTGACAAAGGAAGAGAGAATTAAAAAGGTATATGGAAGCAACCGTCAAACTAAGAAGTATAATGATGAAAAGCCTATATTAAAGGCAACTATAACTTCGTGACTAGAGGGGTTGAAGAAGCCTAGAAAGAAGGACGCAGAATTGCATATCTAATCAGAAGATGACATGTGTATGAAGCATTAAATAAGCAAGACAGCTGAGGCGTCAGTATTGTCATAAGCATTGATTGTGGCAAAAATTCCACTTCCTAATTATTTAATTGATAAATAAAAGGAAAGTGGGGGGACTATCTGTATTGGGAAAAAATTAAATTTATATTAAAGATGACGTGGCATGACACATGGATTGGTCAAAAGGTCAACAGACAATAATTAATTGAGAGACACGAGAAGCGAAAGACACGAGAAGAAGAACTCAAAATAGGCACGGGATGCAATTCAGATACGTATCTCGTATCTAAATAAAGCATTTAAGACCAGGGATTCATGAGGATTCAAAAGATATGAATCTGATGACGAAAAGTAGTCCAAATACAGTATTAAATGCCGAATACGTTAGTATACTGGTATTTAATAGCAATGATTGTGTAACACCTCATTAAATGTCCGTTATTATTCTTATTTAGATTATGGAAGTAAGCCGTTACTCTTTATTAGCTATAAAAGGAGGAGATCTCATCATTTGTAAGGACACGAAATATCATCCACATCATATTGAAATACAAATTTCTTTACTGCTTATTCTTATTCTCAGAAAGCCTATTCTTCTTTTTGGTCTCTTGATTATCTGTAATCCGATTTTTTATCTTAAATTCTAGCTTTGACCAAATTATTATTTTTTGGTTAAACTATGCTGGTTAACGAAGGATAAACTTCTTTTTTCTACCGAAAAAAAAAAGACGCCAAGATGTCGGACAGTGAGGAAGATAAGTCTTTATCTTTACAAAGTTTGTCCTTCAACTTTAGCTATTTCCAAAATTATTAGGCTTTTAACTTGTAAGTTCTGGTTTCTAAATTTTTCAATTGTGCTCTCTGTATGCTTGTAAGGGATAACATCCCAAGGAACAATGTCGGACAGAAGTAACAAATTTCCTAAAGCATCACTTTAATTTTTACCACCATTTCAACCAAAAAAAGTGATTCTGGTCACTACTTTTGTTAATAAGTAGCACTTGACAACATGCAAATTACTCTATTCATGCAAATTACTTTACTCGCAGATGAAAATATAGCATTTTTCCAACCGTAATGAAGGCTCTCTGGGAGCAAAATCGCACTCAAAACAGAATTTTTGAAGTATCAATCATGAAAAGACACTGTACAAATGTGTTTTCCGAAAACTGTTAGGCGTTGGTTCGAATACATCGACTGTTGCTTCTTTTCCTGAAAAGACTTTAGAAATTAAATATGTTACCGACAATAACGATAAAATTGATGTAGTCTACAGAAATAACAAGTTTATAAGACGATATCATCAATTTCAACCTGACCAATCACGGGACGACTAATGATAACCCTAGATTACGTCTTAGATTTAAAACGTTAAACTCAGTAATGCCATAATATATTTTTAAAAATAATATGTGAAATACATAAACATCCCCTTCAAGTTGTCCACAACGGTCAGTTGAACACCTCAACTGAGACTTGTTTCGCTTAAACATATCACGTGTTTAAAAACTGAACTCTCTAAACACCCGACCTCACCAGCCCCCGTCGCGTGTATTACACCTCCGGAATCGCGCGTGTGTAGGTATTTACAAACGGTAATATAACAATTTTTTTGTGAAATTCCAAAAAAACCTTAATGAACTCTCTAATTTAAATACCCAAACCCAATCCTAAATATGTATCTACACAGCCGCGTATCTTCTTCCTCTTTAGCAAAGCAGCAAAATTTTTTTTTTCTTCTGTCTCTCTACCTCCTCTATTTTAATGGAACCTGTTGTTAATTGCAACTGTGGTCAAATTGCTCCTTTAAAACTTTCGTAGTCACCATTTAATCCGGGTAGAAGAATCTATTGCTGTAGATTTGGGAAAGCTGGCGATGGTGGATGCAATTTTTTTCGTTGGTATGATGTGGAATTGTCCGAACACTATACCAAAGTCATGTATGGATTATTAAAGAGGGTAAAAAATCATGAAGAAGAAAAGTTAAAGTTGATGAAGAAACAGAGGATTTTGGTTTGGCTGCTTGTTATTGTAATTGTGACTTGGTTTTTGAGGGAATTTTCTATTATTTAGGTGTATAGTATATGTATATGGGAATGTATTTCGCCTTTATTTTACGACAATGTTGTTTATGATTTATGGCCAATGTTGCCTATTAAATGTAGTTGAACTTTTTAATGTGTATGATGAACTTTTCAATGATCAAATCTGTTTTAGTTTCTGCAAAAAAATTAGACAGCAAGATTCATACATTGAGATGTACTAAACTAACAAAAGCAGGTTCAATAATTTGAAATGTACTAAACTAACGAAAGGAGGTTCATATACATCCCATAATAATGGTTCAAAATACTTCACAAAACATGGTTCATACATATGACCAAATGACCAACATTAGTAGGTTCAAAATACTTCACAAAATATGGTTCATACACATGACCAACAAAATACAAGAAAATTCTTCCTAAATTTGACTTTGACAAGAGTCAACTGGTGTAGATGAAGTAAAGGTCCCAACTTTCATCTTTTTGTTAGAAACTACAATATCCCTTTGTTTTTTAAGTTGACTCCCTGTCACAACTCCTTTCCTTTTCCACTTGAGACCATTTGATCTAGATCCAAGATCTACATTAGTTTGTGCAACATTCATTAAGTTTGCACCTGTTGAAATAACTCTTTCACTTGGCCTACGAGGCTAGAAAATACTTATAGTCAATAACGAATCATCCAGACGCATAAGGATAGAAATTACAGTTAACTAATATTGACTTCTCACACTTACATTAAGAATACTAGTTCCAGTTTGTGTGTCTGTGTACAAACCAAAACCATAATTTTTGGTTTGTTTCTTTCCAATAGAAGCATCAAGTGATCTGGCAGTAGCAGAAATAGATGCACCAGATGTAACAGAACCAGTTGTACCAGCAACTGAACTTCCACCTCTTCCCCTACCTGCTCCTCCACCTCTTCCCCTACCAGCTCCACCACCTCTTCCCATCTTCTTAGTGATGGTGTGTTCCTTCTTATCTTTGATGTTTCAGCACAGAAGGAAGATGAGGCCTTTGGAGTTTAGGTTGTGCAGTTGATGTACCTGCAGCTTGGGTTGTATTACTTTGAATACCAACTGGTGTGCTGGATTGTGTTCTTGTTTGTCCCTAGTATATGATTGCTAAGTCATTAATCAATACAATAATGAAAATAATGACAACATTGAAAACAAATTGAATTGAAAGTCATCAACCTTACCCTTAAACTGCATACTGACTTGTTGTGACCAACCTGATTGCAAATTGAACAGGACATCTTAGCACCCTTCTTTGAAAGTTTTTCCCACTTCTTTGGTTCATCCTTCTACTTTCTTCTGTATTTTTTTGGGCTACCAGGCATTGGTTTAACTTCAGGAGGCTCAATTGATGGATTGGTAGACTCAGCCCACATTTGTATGCTTGGAATTGGCTAAATATAGTATTGGTAAGCAACCAGGAAAGTATCTTTCCTATACCAGTGTTCAACATAGTCTTATACTTCCTTCCCAATCTTATAAAAGGCACATATTGTATGTTGACATGGTATAACTCTTAACTTCCATAACCTGCATCTGCATTCTCTTTTTTGTATATCAACAATGTGCCTATACATGCCTTCGTTCACTTCAATGTAATGTCAGCATTCCACTGTACTTTTAACTTCCTTCCTATTTCCTTGTTCTCCTCTAAAACTAGTCTAGCCATAGGTGATATATCAGAAGCCCATGTTTCAACAAACTTGATCATATCAACTTGCCTACTCATCATTTTGTGCCTAATTTCTTCAAGCATAGTGATGACAGATTTATGCCTAAGACTTAATATACAGTAATTAAATATTTCACACATGTTGTTTTCTACAATATCACATCTAACATTCTCTTTGAAATAAGCCCTACACCAATATTCTTTATCATATAACAGTAAACTTTCACAAATACCATTACCTAATTCATTCAATTTCTTCATTTCTTCTCTTAATTTTACCTGAAATAGAGCCTTGGCACATCTCCAAAACTGCTTCCTTCTTTCCTCTCCCTCCAAGTTTTCTGCCAGTCTGCCCAAATGTGTCTCATACATATTCTTCTTTTAGCAAGGGGTAGCAAATCCGCAACAGCAGATGACAGTCCCTAATCAATACAACAGCAACATAAAATATTAGTGAGATGACAGTACAGAACTAAGAATAATAATGATAAGAAACAAACAATATAATAAATGGATTACAATACCTTTTGCATGTCAGACATTACTGTTAAATCTTCACCATTCCTCAACTCTAAATCAGTTTTGAGATAGTTGATGAACCAACTCCATGAATGTGTAGTCTCTTAATTTACCAAAGCCCAAGCAATGTGATACATCTGATTGTTTTTATTTTTTCCAACAGCCACTAACAATTCACCTTTGCAGGCTCCCTTTAGGAAACAACCATAAAAACCTATTATTCTTCTACAACCTGCCATCCATCCCTTGTTCATAGCCTCAAAGCATACATAAAAGTATTTAAATAGATGTTTCCCAGGAACTGTTTCTGTATCAGTTCTCACCCAACATGAACTTCCAGGATTGGTGGTCTTAATCATGTCAGCATAGTCCATCAACTTAGAAAATTCAAGGTTCTAGTCACCCATAAACTGACTAATTACCTTCATCTTGGCTCTATATAAAGTGATCTTCCTACATACAAACCCCATTTAACCCTTATAACCTCTTGCAACTCATGAACTGTGATGTTTGAACTTGAGATGATTCTATCTTGGAGCTTTCTTGCAATGTACTTGGTTGTGCAAAGTTTGTTGTTGTTCTTTGTTCGGCTTTTATGGACAGGTATATAGGTCTTCACAGTAAAGTTCCCTGAATCCCTGTCCTTACTAGCAAATATTTTCCACTTACACTTTTCATGTCTACTTTTAGATCTTACTCTATCTTTCTCATTAGGTATAAGATTTATAGACACTTTATATTGAATAGCATAGTCAACAATATCTTTCTTAAATTCTGTTGCATTATCAAAGATCATGCCCAACTCAAACAGAGGAATTTTAGCATCAAAGTCATACCTGATCTTTTGACTTCTTCTTCTAGGAGGAAGATCAACATCATGTTTAGCAAGTGGGTCTAACTCTTCATCACTGTCTACACTCCCAACATATGAGCTGTCCAAATAGTCTTCATCCCCACCTAGATTTCCAACATATTTATCCTTCTTATTTATCCCTATATCTTCAAACCCCTTATCAATTCCAGCCTCACCAAGTATTACCTCTTCTGTAAAAGCAGGTTTATCCCTCTGTTTTCTATTACTTTGTGATCCAGCATCATTCACCTTTCTCTTCAACTTGTTTCTCTTTACTTCCCTAGTAGCATCCCTCACAGATCTTAGCTCATCATCTATCTCACTGTCATCTTCTTCTGGAATGTCTTCAAGGTCATCTTCACTAAAATCTGCATCTTCATCTTCAAGATTTTTCTCCTTAAACTGGTTGTCATGCTCTGCAGCTGCACTCTCTTCAACATTTATATCCTCTTCTAAAATTGTAGACGTAGGTTGTTCTGCATTTACATCACTGCCCTCGATAGTATTTACTTCAATATCCTCATCAGCAGTTACTCCAATGCCCTCATCATCATTTACTCCAATATCCTCCTCACAATTTACTCAAATGCCCTCATCAATATTTACTCCATTGCCCTTATCAGCTGTTACTCCAATACCCTCATTACAATTTACACCAATACCCTCATCAACATGTACACTAACCCCTGGACCACCCCTAATTTCTGTAGCCTGGTTACTATCACCAACTTTTGAGGAAGGTAAATATCCCACAGGTACATCCTCCTCCACAACCTCTAAATTATCTATTGCATGACTCACATAGACATCAAAGCGATACCCATCCTTCAGGTCTTTAATCAAATTTAGTAGTTGATAGTCATTTTCAATTGGAAAGAACTTATGAGTTTTAGGCATAGAACAAATAACCCACCAACAGAGTTGTAGCGCATTTCAGGGGTCTCTTTTATGTAGGACACAAGCTCGGGCAAAGAGAAATGGTCTTTGTCCACCGCATGCCCTATTACTTCACTATCTCCCACATACTTTTCATCAATAAAGTATCCCCATTATGAAAAATAACATCTATATATATGTCCATGTGACTCTGTATTGAAAATGTCAAAACAAAACCAGTCAATATTCCCCGACATTTTCTGATTTTCAAAATAAAAAAACCGTAATCTAATAGCTCCATAACACAACCAGTTGTGATAAAATAGAAAAAACAATAATAAAATATAAACATACCTTTATGCAATAATCGAAGCCACTTTACAGCTGACTCCCCTTTTCACAAAAAATTCACTGCCAAAATCCTAAAATGGCATTCCTTCAGGTGACAAATCTTGAACCAAGCTAAAATTCGAACAAAGAACAACTAATAATACTTAGTAAGTAAAAAAAATCTTTAATTTTGCAACAAAAATGCCGATTGAACCAAGCTTAATCAAAGAGATGAAGATGGGTTATTCGGTGAGAGAAAGAGAGGGACTAGACAGAAGAAACGTTATATTTTATATTTTATGTTTCTAATTCTTTATTTCTTATTTTTTTCCACGTGTCAGCTTCTAATTCTTTCTTGTAAAAGACACCGGTAAGTGTAATACACGCGACGGGGGCTGGTGAGGTCGGGTGTTTATAGAGTTCAGTTTTTTAAACGTGATATGTTTAAGTGAAACATGTCTCAGTTGAGGTGTTCAACTAACCGTTATGGACAACTTGAAGGGGTTGTTTATGTATTTCGCCAAAATAATATAGTAAGCTAAAAATATTATTCTCTGTCTTGTTTAATTAGTATATCATGTCCAACAACTGTGTCGATATTTTGCTAAGCACTTTTAGAAGTTAGTTTGCCCATTCAAAGTTTTAAATAAAATATTTTCTATTAAGTTACTGAGAAATACATTAATATTAGTGGAAAATTTTCAAAAAGTTATTGTGATAGCGTGAAAAATTAATTGAAAGGCTCTACCAACTGGCGCCCCTGGATCTTATATATACTAGTAGGGGTATCCCGGGCTTCGCCCGGGCCCAACGTAAACAAAACCTATATTGTTTATACGGAAAAGGGTCTGATATATCCTTATACTATGGTAAATTATTTAAAATTGTCCTCCGTTACACTATTGGGCCATAAAAGTCCCTACCGTCCAACTATCCTAACAAATCTGCCCTTACTTTGACGGAAGTGCCACGTGGCATCCATCATTGCCTCTTTTTAAATCTGGCCACGTGGCACTTCTGTCAAAATAAGGGCAGATTTGATAGGATAATTGGATGGTAGGGACTTTTATGGCCGAATAGTATAACGGGGGATAATTTTAAACAATTTACCATAGTACAAGGATATATCAGGCCCTTTTCCTTTGTTTATATCATTTACTTCTGATTCTCACCATAATATTTGGCCATTCACTTGTTAGGATGTCTCACAATTTTTTTGAATATTTCGTTATTGATTTTGCAAGTACTAAAGAGAGATATAAATAATACTACTATTGTAAATAAAGTACATGTGATAATATATGCAAAGTCCCAAAAGCAAAGCGTAAAAAGTTTTTTATTCTTCATCTTCAAAAATTCAGTTTCCAACATTCATCAAAAAGTAGATCGAGCTGAGCTTGTTGTGAACTAAGTCATCAAAAAGGAAGACTATGTGTCGCAGGCGGACGCCCAATAAAGTTCGTGGTGGTGCTTGAGGATTCAAATGTACCACATCCAAAATGAAAACAAGCTTGCCTAAAATCAGGGGTGAGCATTCGGACAGTTCGGATTGCATATGAAATTTCGGTTTGGATTTTCAGTTTTCGGATTGACGAAATGACAATCCAAATAAATTTGGATTGGATTGAATTTTTTAAGTTCGGTTTCAGATTAATAGGTTTAAATATTTTGAATTTTCGATTTTGAACTTATAAGTTGAGATGTCTCTTCTTTTTATAAAAATGAATATCCAAATGAAGTGCTCATGTTAAATTGCGTGAAAAGTTCTTTATTCTCACCGTAATCATCCAAATAAAATATTAAAATAATAAAATTATTATATAAAAGAATACGATAGAGATGTTAAAATGACAAATAAGAAGTAGAAATAGTAAACCCATGTCCAAATAGAAAGTATTCTCATAATAACTTAGTAATTAATATTGAATATATATGATAATATCTAATGGGTAGGGATTGAACTTATTACTATTGACATATGAATAACGCACTAAATATAAAGTATAAGAATCTCGAATTTTCGGATATCCAAAAATTCGAAGTACCAAATCAAATATCCAATCCAAAATCCAAAAATTTTAAAAATTAAATCCAAAATCAAATACATAATCCGAAAATCCAAACCAAAAATTCAAGAAATTCGAATTTCGAAATTCCACCCATACCTAGAATGTCCGAGTTCAATAATAATAGCTTGATTAATCTGTGCAAGGTAGAAGACAGGAGGATCCATGAAAATATTCATGATGGCTTACATATTGTTGAAGTAGAATCAAGTGAAACTTTCTAAAAATATTAGTAGATGAGTAGCACAACTGGTGTACATAGACGTATTGGTAATGATTGTAGGAGCATACCAATTTACATTTGATACTTAAGTGAACTTGCTAAAATCATATCTCAGGAAGGTTGCCCAAGATTAAGTAAATAGATGCCACTTTCATTAAAATTTCAGATGTAAACCATTTCTTCTAAAAAAAAAGCATGGAATTCTTATACATACAAGACCTTTCAATTGGCTAGTATGTATCTTTGTGTCAAAGGAATAAACTCTACTGATCGAACTTTTTCAATAGAGTCAAATTCGTCCATAACTCGCAATAATCATGCGACTTATGCAAAATATTTATTTGCTAAATGAAACCATCAAGACCACTTAACAATAGTCATCTAATATTTTTCTACAATACAAATGGAAAGAAGGCAGGTACAAATAGCATCTTCAGTATCTTATGCCACAGTCTAATTTCTAGCAAGTCGGAACACTATCTAAAAATAAAAAACCAACTAAGTTTATTTCCGGCCAATAAGAAACCACTGAGCTTGGAAAGTAGGTGAAGAACCTCATTCGGTGTTTCAAATTCAGCAGAGTTATACTTGGAAATTCGCTCTCCAACAATATTTTTGCAGTCCTGTAAGTAGCTAGCTTGTTTATACAAAATAGTTTAGCACAAGCTAGTTATCTATTCAAGACAACTTTCAGAAATGAAGAGTACGCTATCCAAATAAGGACACGTGGTCGAGCAATTTACTGAGCCAGTCCAACTTTAGCAACACAGAGAGAAAATAATTATATATACATAACTGATAAACTTAAAAAATGCAGGTTAAAGATGTAACTGAATACATACGCAGTAATTATTCGGACAGTAAATCCATACAAAAAATTTCAGAAAATAATTGCTGCAAGCTTTGAGAATCTTGCTCGACCAATGGACGAATAACAATGTCCGAATAGAATAAAATAAAATTAATTAGTTGTTTTCAAAGGTGTTGGTTGTGTAAAATAGAAAATATAATCTCTTTCGGTGATAAAAGTATAGATGACTTTTTTTATCGTAAGTGTAGTTCTAGCAATAACTCTAATTCTTGCTCTAAAAGCAGAAATGTGTATCTCGTCTCCTCCAGACTAAAAATATGCACACCAACTGGCGGATTAATTAATTGGACAATAATACTATAATGACTACGACTTAGCACAGTTGAAGAGAATTGAGCGGTGATAGTCAGGTTAGCTTGCCAAATTACTAACTTCTAACAATCTTTTAAAGAAAGTAGAATAGCAGAAAAAAATAAAATAAAGAGAACTTAGAATTCAAATCCAAAATTAATTAATAAAAATAGAGAACAAACCAAAACTCAACCTCAGTTTGTTTTCACCTTTCTGAAACGGATCTTAAGACTAAACTGAAGAAAAGATAGTTAATCAAGCCAAAACCCTAAAGATCTAATCTTTTTGCAGAACAAGAAAAAGTTGAACAGAAAGCATAAATAAAATAAAATGCTGGAGTGATTGGAATAAACCTGCTCTTTGTAGTAGATGTGAATCGGAAAATGTAAACAGCTCTAATTTCGTTAAATTATTAGGTGAGGTTTGGTGGATTTTTGGGCAATTGATGCTCAACCAGGAAGCGGATGCTTCTAACAAGTTCTGTTGAATAAGTTTTTAGCTTCGAGGAATTGTGAATCCACGTGTTGCCTACGTCAGAAAGAGTCTGCAACTACAAGGTTGAGCTGTAAATTAATAAAACTACAGAAATACCCCCAAACAAATTAGAAATTTCAAGGTCAAAACCCAACCTCAGTTTGTTTTCACCTTTCTGAAACGGATCTTAAGACTAAACTGAAGAAAAGATCGCTAATCAAGCCAAAACCTCAAAGATCTGATCTTTTTGCAAAAGAAAAAGTTGAACAAAAAGCACAAATAAAATAAAATGTTGGAGTGATTGGAATAAACCTGCTCTTTGTAGTAGATGTGAATCGAAAAAGGCGAACTGCTCTAATTTCGTTAAATTATTAGGTGATATCTGGTGGATTTTGGGGCAATTGATGCTCAACCAGGAAGCGTGTGCTTCTAACAAGTTCTGTTGAATGAGGTTTTAGCTTCGAGGATGTGACGACCCGACCGGTCGTCTTAAGAATTAACGCCCCGATACCCTATTAACTGCTTCCCCTAAGTGCATTTCTTCTATTTTGATTTTTCGTGACGTCCGGTGTTGGGTTTCAGAGGGTTTTGGGAAACTTGGTCCCTAAATGAGAGCTTAAGTGTTGAAAAATGGTCCATAATTGGAACAGTGTGAAGACAACCTTGGAATGAAAATCCGATGGTTTCGTTAGCTCCATTACGTGATTTCAGGATTGGAAGCGTGTGCGGAATGTGTTTTGGAAATCCATAGCTCATTTAGGCTTGAAATGCCGAAGATTGAATTTTTAAGTTTCTGGCCAAATAGTGAGTTTTTGATCCGAGGGTTGGGATGGAATTCCAGAAGTTGCAGTAGCTCCGTCATGTCATTTTGGACGTGTATGCAAAATTTCAGGTCATTTGGACGAAGTTTGGTTAGGTTTTTGATCGAAACCGTATTTTGTAGGAATTTGAAGTTCTTAGGCTTTAATCATTGATTAATTCGGGTTTCTAACATTCTTTTTGGTAGTTTAAAGATTGGTACATGTTTGAATGAGATATTAGGAGTTATTGGTGCTTTTGGTTGAGGTTCCGGGGGCCTCGGAATGATTTCGGGTGGCTAACGGAAGAATTTTTGAAGTGTTGCAGCTGCTGATCTTTCTCTCTTCTGGTATTTTTGCTTCTGCGGCTTGGGGACCATAGAAGCGGAGCGGCAGAAGCAGCCTTACCATCATAGGAGCGTAATTGGGCTCCCTCAGCTTTTTCCGCATGTGCGGAAATCTACCGCAGATGCGGCCTTGGGTCCCCTGCAAGAAATTGCAGAAACGGTAAGTGTATTGCAGAAGCAGCGACCACAGGTGCGGTTTAAGACCGCAGAAGCGGAAGCCTGGAATTTAGTGAAAACCGCAAAAGAGGTAAATTGGTCCGCATAAGCGGGACCGCATATGCGGTCCCTTGTCCGCAGAAGCGGAAACACTTGTTCAGAAAAGGGAATTTCGAGGGTTGAGTTTCAAAAGTTGGAAAAATCAATTGAGAGCTCGGGAGAGGGAAATTTTGATTGAATTTTGAAGTGAAGATCATTGGGTAACGTTTCCTTAATCCCTTTTTGTTGTATTCCATCAATATATAGCTTAATGCATCATCTAATTTCAAATTTGGAATCAAAATGGGGGGAAAACTTCTTAGACCAAACTATTGGGTTTTGAGTGAGCATTTGACCTCCGATTTGGGATATGTTTATATGGTTAGACTTGTGAGAATACGAGAGTTCTAAAAATGTGAAAATTATTCGATTCCGAGACGTTGTCCTGAAGGACATTTTGGTTATTTTACCTAATTTCACGTTGTAGCTTTGAAATTAATAGCAAAACCAGTTGTTTGCGATGTTATTTATAATGTGTAATTGAATTGAATAGATTTGAGCCATTTGGAGTCGGATACTCATGGCAAGGGCGTGATTTCTAGTTAATTTTGAGCCGGTTCGAGGTAAGTGTCTTGTCTAACCTTGTGTGGGGGACCTTTCCCCTTAGAATTTGTTATTTGGTACTTTGAGTGCCTTGTACGTGAGGTGACGAGCGTATACTTGAGCCAATTGTTGAAAATTCAATTTTTACTTAAATTATTGATATTTAGTTCCTTCCATATCTGCTTTATTCTACTTGAAATTATAACTTGTGTTAGATTAGAAGAGCTTGTTTAGTTGATTTGACTTGTCTAATTGCCTAAGTTGTCTTGACTGTAGTACGTGAAGCGTGCTAGGCTAGTACTATCTGTTGCTTGTCTTTTGTACTTCATTTCTATGTATCTTCTGGTTGTGGTTGCGCATTTATATTGGGACTACGGATGTGGGATTCCGGTAGCTCCCCCCATGTTTGTTTACTTTGCGACTGCGGGTTGAATTCCCGATAGATCCCCTTGCACTTTTACTTTGGGACTGCGGGTTAGATTCCCGATAGATCCCCCTGCACTTTTACTTTGGGACTGAGGGTTAGATTCCTGATAGATCCCCCTTACATATTGATGGTTTGACTATGGGACGGTATCCCGGGAGATCCTTCTGATTGGTATATGAGTTGGACTACGGGACGGTATCCCGGGAGATCCACTGGACAATTGAGAAAAGGGCTACAAGACGATATCCTGGGAGACCCTCACTGTTATCATTGATATCGTGCTGTACTTACTCTGTGTTTATTCTGTCTCTTTGGTTGTTGTTATTGCCTCGTTCACCTACCCTATCTCACTGCTGTACTCATTACTTCTGCCAGATTTTAATGCTGTTAATTATTATTATTATATTTTGCCTTAGTAGGGACTTGACATTCATCGTGACTACCCAACTGAGGTTAGACTTGGCACTTATTGAGTACCACTGTGGTGTACTCATGCCCTTCCTGCGCATGTTTTTTCATGTGCAGATCATCCATGTACCTCTACTCAGGAACACTATCCTTGAGGCTAGGATATACACGGAGACTTTGAGGTATATTTGCCGCGTCCGCAGACCAGGAGTCTCTATCCTGTTCCATCTTTTAGTAGTTAGCCTATTCTTCCTTTTTCTCAGCTGTTTAGATATTCTGGGGTTAGAACAACGTATTATGTTTCTATTAGCCTGTAGTTTTCGTGTGTTTCCGAGTTTTGGGTTGATATTTTTACTTCCGCACTTATCATGAGTTGTATATGGCTATATGCCGAGTGGCAATTATATACCAATTTCTTTCAGTATTCACACTTAATTAGTTATTGTTCGCAAGTTGTTAAATTGTTCCGCACTATTAGGCTTACCTAGTTGTAGGAATTAGGTGTCATCACGACATGTTCATGGAGGGTAAACAGGGGTCGTGACAAGTTGGTATCATAGCTCTAGGTTCATAAGAGTCACGGAACACAGGCCGATTTATTAGAGTCTTGCTAAGCAGTATGGAGACATCTGTACTTCTCTACGAGAGGTTATGTAACAGTTTAGGAAAATTCTTCATTTCATTGGATTTCCTTGTCGTGTGATATTTTTGGACATCAATTCTAAACTTCTGACTTCTATTCTCTCACAGATGGTGAGAACACGTGCTACACGAGATGATTAGGCATCCGCGCCCCCTAATGTAGCTGCCAGAGGCCGGGGTCGGGGGAGAGGTCGAGGACGCACAGGTGGTGAAGCCAGACCACTTGTGCGAGCTGCCGCCAAGATACCACCAGCAGATCCAGCCAGAGCTCAGGCACCCGGCACACCTACTACTGCCACTACTACTCCAGCTCTCCAGGAGACTTTAGCTCAGTTCATGAGTATGTATACCACCTTTGCTTAGGCAGGGTTGCTTCCCCTTACTGCAGCCACATCCCAGGCTGGGGGGGGGGGGGCACAGGCTCCTGCCTTCCACACTCCTGAGCAGCGAGTGCAGGTTGAGCAGGCTCCCGAGATTATTCCTACACCGCCTACAGCACCAGTTTAACCCGAGGATGGGTCAGCTGCTTCAGAGGATGAGCAGCGTAGACTTGAAAGGTTTAAGAAATATGATCCACAGTGTTCAGTGGATTAGCATCAGACGATGCCTTGGGATTTCTAGAAGAGTGTCATCGTATTCTTTGCACTATGGGCATAGTGGAGTCTAGAGGGGTTTCTTTCACTAATTTTCAGCTTTGGGGAGCTGCATATGATTGGTGGCGTACTTATGAGTTGGATAGTCTAGTCGAGGCTGCTTCACTAACTTGGACCCAGTTCTCGGACATGTTCATGAGAGAGTTTGTTCCCCAAAGTCTCAGGGATGCATGGCGCACAAAGTTTGAGTATTTGCGCCAGGGTGCTATGACGGTTTTAGAGTATGCTATCCGCTATACCAGATTGGCCAGGCATGCACCGGCTTTGTTTGTTACAGTTCGAGAGAGAGTTCGCTGGTTCATTGAGGGCCTTATTCCGCCCATCAGGTCTAGCATGGGTCAAGAGTTGGAGATGGACATTCCTTATCAGTAGGTAGTGAGCATTGCTAGGAGGATTGAGGGTATGCTCGCCAGGGAGCGAGGGGAGAGGAGGCCAAGAGGTCTCGAGAGTTGGGTCACTACTCTTGTGCCCGTACTCTAGCAGTAGGTTGATATGGCAGAGGTTATTCGGGTTGCCCTGTACATTCAACTTTACCGGTAGGCGGCAGTACTCCAGCTCCGCCTACACCTCAGGAGCCTTACTATTCACCTCCTGTGTGGGGTGCTTCCAGAGTTCAGTCCAACAGGCCTAGTCCCAGCCAGTCACAACCACCACGTCCTCCTAGAGCTTGCTTCGAGTGTGGTGATACACGCCACATGGTTAGGGACTGACTCAGACTTGTTAAGGGTGCATCTTCACAGACTCCTCAGCCACATCGTACTCCTCAGAGTTCTCAGGCCATGGTCACAGCTCCCACTGCTACCCCACCTACCCAGCCAGCTAAGGGCGGAGGTCGGGGAGATTGAGGTTGCCCTCGAGAGAGGGTCCGGGCCAAATATTATGCTATTCCTGCTCGTACTGAAGAAGTTGTATCCGACTCCGTCATTACAGGTATTATATTGGTTTGTCACAAAGAGACATCAGTTCTATTCGATTCAGGCTCTACTTATTCTTTTGTGTCTTCTTATTTTGATCCACATTTGGGTGTGCCTCGAGATTCTTTGAGTGCCCCCGTTTATGTTTTTATTCTGTGGGAGATTCTTTTGTTGTAGACCGCATTTATTGATCATGTTTGGTTACTATTCATGGTTTTTAGACCAGAGCGGATTTATTGTTACTCGGTATGGTAGATTTCAACATTATTCTGGGCATGGACTGGTTGTCGCCCCATTTTGCTATCCTTGATTGTCATGCCAAGACCGTAATGCTGGCTATGCTAGGTGTTCCACGTATTGAGTGGAGTGGTACTTTAGATCACACTCCCAGTAGAGTTATCTCTTCCCTTAAAGCTCAGTGTATGGTTGAGAAGGGGTGTGCCGCGTATTTAGCTTATGTGAGAGATGTCAGTATTGATGCCCCTTTTGTTGATTCAGTTCTAGTAGTATGGGATTATCCCGATGTGTTTCCAGCTGACCCTCCGGGCATGCCGCCCAATAGAGACATTGATTTTGGAATTGATCTATTGCCAGGCACTCATCCCATTTCCATCCCTTCGTATCGTATGGCTCCCCCTGAGTTGAAGGATCAGTTGCAGGAATTGCTTGGCAATGGTTTTATTCGACCCAGTGTATCACCGTGGGGTGCTCCTATCTTGTTTGTGAAGAAGAATTATGGTTCTATGCGTATGTGTATTGATTATCGTCACTTGAACAAGGTTACAGTGAAGAACCATTATCTTTTGCCTCGTATTGATGATCTGTTTGACCAGCTTCAGGGTGCATAAGTGTTTTCTAAGATTGACTTGCGCTCGGGTTACCATCAGTTTAGGATTCGGGAGTCAGATATCTCGAAGACTACCTTTAGGAATTGGTATGGTCATTACGAGTTCCTTGTTATGTCATTTGGGCTGACCAATGCCCCAGCAGCTTTCATGCACTTGATGCACAGTGTGTTCAGGCCATATCTTGAATCGTTCATTATTTTTCTTATTGATGACATTTTGGTGTATTCCTGGAGTCGGGAAAATCATGAGCAACACCTGAGGACCGTGCTTCAGACCTTGAGGGATAAGAAGTTATATGCAAAGTTTTCAAAATGTGAGTTTTGGCTGAGTTCTGTGGCATTCTTAGGCCACGTGGTTTCGAGTGAGGGTATTCGGGTGGATCCGAGGAAGATAAAGGTCGTGTAGAGTTGGCCCAGGCCATCCTCAGCTATAGAGATCCGCAGTTTCCTTGGTCAGGTGGGCTACTACTGTTGCTTCGTGGAGCAATTTTCATCGATTGCAGCCCCTATGACTAGATTGACCCAAAAAGGTACCCTATTTCAGTGGACAGAGGAGTGTGAGGCGAGCTTTCATAAGCTCAAGAAAACTTTGACTACAACCTCAATCTTGATGTTGCCTACCGGTTCGGGGTCTTGTACTGTCTATTGTGATGCCTCGAGAGTTGGCCTTGAAGCGGTGTTGATGCAAGATGGTAGGGTGATTGCCAAGCGTCCGGACAGTTTAAGATACATGAAAAGAATTACCCTATCCACGACCTTGAGTTAGCTGCTATTGTTCATGCCTTGAAGATTTAGAGTCATTATTTGTACGGAGTGCCTTGTGAGATCTATACTGACCATCAGAGTTTGCAACACTTACTCAAGCAGAAGGACCTGAATATGCGTCGCAGGAGATGGTTAGGGTTGTTGAAGGATTATGATATCACTATCCTGTATCACCCGGGCAAGGCTAATATGGTGACAGATGCCTCGAGTCACCGGGCAGAGAGTTTGGGTAGTTTGGCATATTTACCAGCTTCAGAGAGGCCTATGGCGATGGATGTTCAGGCCTTAGCCAACCAATTTGTGAGGTTGGACCTTTCCAAGCCCAGTCGGGTTCTAGCCTATGTGGTTTCCCGGTCTTCCCTATTTGATCATATCAGGGAGCGGCCGTATGATAACCCTCATTTGTTTGTCCTTAAGGACAAGGTTCAACGGGGAGATGCTAGAGATGTGACTATCGGAGATAACGGGTATTACAGATGCAGAGCTGGGTTTGTGTTCCCAATGTTGATGGCCTTCGAGAGTTGATTCTATTAGAGGCCCATAGTTTGCAGTATTTCATTCATTCGGGTGCCACGAAGATGTATCAGGACTTGAGGCAACACTATTGGTGGAGGCAGATGAAAAAAGATATAGTGGGTTATGTTTCTAGATGCCTCAACTGTCAGAAGGTGAAGTATGAGCATCATCGCCAGGGTTGGTTGCTTCAGTAGATAGAGATTCTGGAGTGGAAATGGGAGCGCATCACTATGGGCTTTGTATCTGGACTCCCATGGAGCTTGAAGAAGTTATATGCCATTTGAGTCATTGTGGATTGATTGACCAAGTCCGCTCATTTCATTCTAGTGTGTACCACCTATTCATCAGAGCGGTTGGCGGAGATTTATATCCGGGAGATCGTCCGTCTGCATAGTATTCCAGTTTCTATTGTTTTTTACAGAGGTACTCAGTTTACATCGTGGTTTTGGAGAGCCGTGCAGCAGGAGTTAGGTACTCAGGTGGAGTTGAGCACAACATTTCACCCCCAGACGGACGGACAGTCCGGGCATACTATTCAAATTCTTGAGGATATGCTCCGTGCGTGTGTGATTGAGTTTGGAGGGTCTTGGGATCATTTCTTGACATTGGTGGAGTTTGCTTATGACAACATTTATCAGTCCAGCATTCAGATGGCGCCGTATGAGGATTTATATGGTAGGAGGTGTAGATCTCCGGTGGGGTGGTTTGACCCGAGTGAGGCCAGGCTATTGGGCACAGAGTTGGTTCAGGATGCATTAGAGAAGGTTAAGGTGATTCAGGATAGACTTCGTACAGCCCAGTCCAGATAGAAGAGTTACGCTGACAGGAAGGTTCGTGATGTTTCTTATATGGTTGGTGAGCGGGTTCTGCTTCGGGTCTCGCCTATGAAAGGCGTCATGAGGTTTGGGAAGAAAGGGAAGCTGAGTCCGAGGTTTATTGGCCCTTTTGAAATCTAGAGGCAAGTTGGGGAGGTTTCTTATGAGCTTGCCTTACCTCCCAGCTTAGGCGGAGTTCATCCGGTATTTCATGTTTCGATGCTCCGGAGGTATCACGGTGATCCGTCGCACGTGTTGGATTTTAGTTCAGTCTAGTTGGACATGGATCTATCCTATGTTGAGGAGCTAGTGGCTATTTTGGACAGGCAGATCAGAAAGTTGAGGTCAAAGAACATAACTTCAGTGAAGGTTCAGTGGCGGGGCCAGCCAGCCGAGGAGGCAACTTGGGAGACCGAGCAGGATATGCGCAGCAACTACCCTCATCTTTTTACTACTTCAGGTATGTTCTCTATGCTCGTTCAAGGATGAATACATGTTTAAGTGTAGGAGGATGTGACGACCCGACCGTTCTTCTTAAGAATTAACGCCCCGATTCCCTATTACCTGCTTCCCCTAAGTTTATTTCTGCTATTTTGGTTTGCCAGGACATCCGGTGTTAGGTTTCGGAGGGTTTTGGGACACTTAGTCCCTAAATGAGAGCTTAAGTATTGAAAAATGGTCCGTAGTCAGAACAGTGTAAATATGACCTCGGAATGGAAATCCAATGGTTCTGTTAGCTCCGTTAGGTGATTTCAGGGTTGGGAGTGTGTTCGGAATGTATTTTGGAAGTCCGTAGCTCATTTAGGCTTGAAATGCTGAAGGTTGAATTTTTGAAGTTTTTGGTCCGACAGTGAGTTTTTGATTCGAGGGTCGGATTGGAATTTCGGAAGTTGCAGTAGCTCCTTCATGATATTTGGAATGTGTGTGCAAAATTTTAGGTCATTTGGACGAGGTTTGGTTAGGTTTTTGATCGAAAGCGTGTTTTGTAGGAATTTGAAGTTCTTAGGCTTTAATCATTGATTAATTCAGGTTTCCGGCATTGTTTTAGGTGGTTTAAGGATTAGTACAAGTTTGAATGAGGTATTAGGAGTTATTGGTGCTTTTGGTTGAGGTCCCAGGGGCCTCGGGATGATTTCGGTTGGCTAACAGAAAAATTTTTGAAGTGTTGCAGCAGCTGATCTTTCTCTCTTCTAGTATTTTCGCTTCTGCAGCTTGGGGACCGCAGAAGCAGAGCCGCATAAGCGGCCTTACCATCTCAGGAGCGGAATTGGGCTCCCTCAGCTTTTTCGGCAAGTGCGGAAGATCTACTGCAGATGCGGTTATGCACCTGCGAGACCCCTATCGTAGATGCGGCCCTAGGTCCCATGTAAGAAACCGCAGAAGCGGTAAGTGTATTTCAGCAGTGGCGACCGCAGGTGCGGTTTAAGACCGCAAAAGCGGAAGCCTGGAATTTAGTGAAAATCACAGAAGCGGTAAATTGGTCCGCAAAAGCGGGACCGCAGATGCGGTCCCTTGTCCGCAGAAGCGGAAACACCTGTTCAGAAAAGAGAATTTCAAGGGTTGAGTTTCAAAAGTTGGAAAAATCAATTGAGAGCTCGGGAGAGGGTGATTTTGAGTGGGTTTTGAAGTTAAGATCATTGGGTAACGTTTTCTTAATCCCTTTTTGTTGTATTCTATCAATATATAGCTTAATCCATCATCTAATTTCGAATTTGGAATCAAAATGGGGGGAAACTTCTTAGACCAAACTATTAGGGTTTGAGTGAGCATTTGACCTCCGATTTGGGAGATGTCTATGTGGTTAGACTCGTGAGAATACGATGGTTCTGAAAATGTGAAAATTATTCAATTATGAGACGTTGTCTTGAAGTGCATTTTGGTCATTTTACCTAATTTCACGTCGTAGCTTTGAAATTAATAGAAAAACCAGTTGTTTGCATTGTTATTTATAATGTGTAATTGAATTAAATAATCTTGAGCCATTTGGAGTCGGACACTCGTGGCAAGGGCGTGATTTCTAGTTAATTTTTAGCCGGTTTGAGGTAAGTGGCTTTTCTAACCTTGTGTGGGGGACCTTTCCCCTTAGGATTTGTTATTTGGTACTTTGAGTGCCTTGTACGTGAGGTGACGAGCGTGTACTTGAGCCAATTGTTAAAAATCCAATTTTTACTTAAATTATTGAGATTTAGTTCCTTCCATATCTGCTTTATTCTACTTGAAATTATAACTTGTGTTTGATTAGAAGAACATGTTTAGTTGATTTGACTTGTCTAATTTCCTAAGTTGTCTTGACTGTACTACGTGAAGCGTGCTAGGCTAGTACTATCTGTTGCTTGTCTTTTGTACTTCATTTCTGTGTATCTTCTGGTTGTGGTTGCGCATTTACATTGGGACTACGGATGTGGGATTCCGGTAGCTCCCCCCATGTTTGTTTACTTTGGGACTGCAAATTGAATTCCCGATAGATCCCCCTGCACTTTTACTTTGGGACTGCGGGTTAGATTCCCGATAGATCCCCCTGCACTTTTACTTTGGGACTGCGGGTTAGATTCCTGATAGATCCCCCTTACATATTGATGGTTCGACTATGGGACGGTATCCCGGGAGATCCTTCTGATTGGTATATGAGTTGGACTACGGGACGGTATCCCGGGAGATCCACTGGACAATTGAGAAAATGGCTACAAGACGGTATCCTGGGAGACCCTCACTGTTATCATTGATATCGAGCTGTACTTACTCTGTGTTTATTCTGTCTCTTTGGTTGTTGTTATTGCCTCGTTGACCTACCCTATCTCACTGCTGTACTCATTACTTCTGCCAGATTCTAATGCTGTTAATTATTATTATATTTTGCCTCAGTATGGCCCTGACCTTCCTCGTGACTCCCCAACCGAGGTTGGGCTTGGCACTTACTGAGTACCGCCGTGGTGTACTCATGCCCTTCCTGCGCATGTTTTTTCATGTGCAGATCATCCAGGTACTTCTACTCAGGCGCACTATCCTTGAGGCTAGGAGATACACGGAGACTTCGAGGTATATCTGAAGCGTCCGCAAACCAGGAGTCTCTATTCTGTTCCAACTTTTAGTATTTCGCCTATTCTTCCTTTTTCTCAGCTGTTTAGATATTCTGGAGTTAGAATAACGTACTATGTTTCTATTAGCCTGTGGTTTCCATGAGTTTCCGGGTTTTGGGTTGATATTTTTACTTCCGCACTTATCATGTGTTGTATATGCCGAGTGGAAATTATGTACCAGTTTCTTTCAGTATTCAGACTTAATTAGTTATTTTTCAAAAATGTTGTTAAATTGTTCCGCACTGTTAGGCTTACCTAGTTCCAGGAACTAGGTTCCATCACGACATATTCTTGGAGGGTGAACGAGGGTCGTGACAGGAATTGGGAGTCCACGTGTTGCCTACGTCAGAAAGAGTCAGCAGCTATAAGGTTGAGCTGTAAATTAATAAAATTACAGAAATACCCCTAGACAAATTAGAAATTTCAAGGTCCAAACCCAACCTCACATTGTTTCACCTTTCTGAAACGGATCTTAAGACTAAATTGAAGAAAGATCGCTAATCAAGCCAACACCCCAAAGATCTGATCTTTTTGCAGAAGAAGAAAAAGTTGAACAGAAAGCATAAATAAAATGAAACACTGGATTGATTGGAATAACCCTACTCTTTGTAGTAGATGTGAATCGAAAAAGGCGAACTGCTCTAATTTCGTTAGATTATTAGGTGAGGTCTGGTGGATTTTGGGGAAACTGATGCTTAACCAGGAAGCGGATGCTTCTAACAAGTTCCATTGAGTGAGTTTTTAGCTTCGAGGAATTGGGAGTCCATGTGTTGCCTACGTCAGAAAGAGTCAGCAGCTATAAGGTTAAGCTGTAAATTAATAAAACTACAGAAATCCCCTAGACAAATTAGAAATTTCAAGGTCAAAACCCAACCTCTGTTTGTTTTCACCTTTCTAAAATGCATCTTAAGACTAAGCTGAAAAAAGATTGCTAATCAAGCCAAAACCCCAAAGATTTGTTGTTTTTGCAGAAGAAGAAAAGGCTGAATGATGTTAGGCCAGAAACCCGTGTTTTAGCCATGGTATTACATTCCAATGATTGCGTTTTTCGCGTGTTTGAGCTCAAATGATAGTGAATTACACTTAGTACGTGTTTTATGCCTTGTAGGAAGCGATTCGGAGCTCAAAATTTAATTTCGAGCTAAATTGATCAATTTGGAGCTTTGAAGTCTGAGTGAAAGCCCAATACATTAAGCCGGGATCGTGTTCGGAGGTCGTGTACCAAGTCCGGATGTTAAAAGGGGACGAAATAAGTTCACTCTGAGAAAATTACACTGCCGTGCCGCATGGGGCGCCGCAAGGCGCGGCCCAACAGTGTAAAATTGTGCCTGACTCAAAAATATGAAGCTGTAGATGAAATGCACTACCGCACCGCATGGTGCGGCGCAGCCTGCGGCGCAGCTGTTCAATTTTTATAGAGCGAAGTCATAGTTCGTGTAGGAAAGGGTATTTTTGTCTGGGCCCGACCCTACTTGGTATAAATACATGTAAAAATGCTATTTTGAGGAGGTTGGACATGTTTTTGACACAGATTTTACCAAAGGAGGCAGAGACACAATCGGAGCAAGTCAGGGAATTCTTCTACTAGTTTTTCCTTCCTCTTACTATTTTCCATTGTTAGTTATGACTTTTAGTATTGTAGATTTACATGCTATTATGAATAGCTAATTTGTTATCTAGGGTTTTGATGGAACCTTTTGTAGGATAAATTTTTGTTATTTTTATATAATTGAGCCGTAGTATTTTCTCTATTTATTCAACTACGTGTTTGTTGTAGTTAATTGACAGGATCCTCAATTAGATGTGCCTATTTAGTGTGCATAACTCGAGATAGAGTGCATATTTAGGTAGTTGTTTAACAACATCATTCCCAAAGTATAAGAGGGATCTATAACTACGGGTTTAAAGGCGGGATTAGGGATAACGAAGCCTTGGGTGCAATCCAAAGTGAGCTGTAGTAAACAAAACCATCTAGCATAACTCAGGAGAGTGTGTCTAGTAAATTTTGGTAATTACTCGGGAGAGAGTTACGACAGTCAGAGCGCTCATGATCGATAGAGAATACTTAAGCAAATTTATAGAAAACGTAGCGGGAAGGATTCTGACAATTGGGGAAATCATAACTCTAGACCTACTTAATCTTGACTACAATCCTTATCCTTATTAATTGATATTTTTACGACTTTCTAGATTTGTTAGTTAATTAGATTAAAATAAATATTATAATCTTTATAATTAGAAAATTATTTGGATTTGTGTTTCTTAGCGATATTGAACAACTATAACTAAGCCTTAGTTCTCTATGAGATTCGACTTCGTACTTTTAGATCGGATTATATTTGCAGCGACCGCTTATCCTTTTTAGGACTAGAGTTGGGTGTGATCAAATTTTGGTGCTGTTGCCGGGGTACTAACGGTGTAGTTGTAGCTGTATATATTTCTAGGGTTCAAATTTGAGATTTTATTTTGTTTTGTTTTTTTGTAGTTTTTTTATATCTGTTGATTTGAGAAACATGGCATCTTGGAATTATGGGAATTTAGGTGTAGATAATTCTACGATTGATTTCCATACATATTGTAAAGGAAACCACCCGTGGAAAAATTTTCAAAATGTTCCTAAGAGCGAGTTATCTGCACCAACCCAATCGTATTTGTGGAATGTGTGTGATGTGTGTGGTGGTAAAAATGGTCACCTATATGGTTGTGCTTATATTTCTTATTTTCCCCCAACCCCTTACTATGATGGTTCTACCTTTTCTTGTGAAGTTAATAGGAACAAAGAACCTGGGAATGCGGACTTGAAGGAGATCAATGATATGCTAAAGTGCCTGCTGGAACAAAACAATGAGAAACAATTGCACATAGAAAGGCAAGAGGCAACTATTCGCAAGTTGGAGGCTCAATTGAGTCAAGTGGTTGGAGCTTTTAATGCTCAACAAGCCAATATTGAGGATAGTAGCCAAAAAGAGCAGGAATTTGAGGTATTAATTGGAGAGTTCAGAGTAGAACATCAACAACTTAGCGAACTACAATTTGAGGATGTCAATGTTGAAGAAGTGAGACTAGAGTCAGCCAAGGACATCGATGATACAAATTTTGTTGACTCTAGTATCATTGATGTTGAGGATGTTGAAAATCCTGAAGTTCATGTGTTTGAGTGCATTGGTCCACACTCCAAGCATTTTTTCACATTATGTTTGGATGATGATATAGAAATAGAGTCATCCGAACCAATCGAAGAGTCAAGGAATGAGCAACAAGGTGCATACATTCTGGAATTCTTCTTTCCAGAAAATCAGGATTACATACCTCATACAGAGGCCAAGGAGTGCAGAATACTACATTATTTCCTTAGGCTAGTTAGATTCGTTCCACCACCCAATGACCATAATCATAAGCTTGAATCAAAACTTGGGGTTCAATTCATAAGCTCGAGGTGGAGGCAGAAAGTGATTCACGTCGTGCCGCGAAGTTAAATCAAACGCTTGTTGGGAGGCAACCTAGCTTTATTGCTTTTTTTTAATTGTATTATTTTTTTAGTGTCAATTTTTTATTTTCTAGGAGCATGGAAAGCAAAGATATTGGAAGGATGCAACAACAAACCAAATGGTTAGAACTAAGTGTGAGGTACCCGCACGAAGGATCAAGCTTGAGAGAAGTCTGAGTACCCCATGAGCTGTTTGTGCTTCGGCCTTTAGCCTACCAGGGAGTCTCTTTTATCCTTTTTATTAGTTATGGTGTGCATTGGGGATAACGCACAATTTTAAGTTTGGGGTGAGGAGATTGTCTGGGTGACTTTCTATGCTATTTTAGTTGTGTTAGTTTAGTTAAATAATTTATTTTTTTAAAAGATTGGACTTTTCCCGATGATGTATCTATTATAAAATTTTCTTGAGGGATTTAAGTCTAAAAAAACAAAAAGATTTTCTTTTGTTATTTAGTGTAGCAATTACCCTTTGATTTTTCTTTGTGCCGTGGTTCTTTTTCAAGGGTTTTGTTTGAACCGGGTGTAGTTAGTTTTTTTTGGAGTATGAGCCATTGTGTTGTATTTTGAATTGAAGCAATATCTCTTGACTTTGTTGTGCCTTGAGAATAGTGAGTACTTTGGTTGTGACACTTAGGCTCAGTTTTTGACTCTTGTATAAGTACCTTAAATTCTATGAGTTTAAATTTGCTTAACTGCTTTGACTAGAGGGTCTTGATGAAACCAATAATGAGTGAGTTATGTGCCATGTCTGTGTAAGGATTTGTTATATTCTGTGCATTTCATTTGATGCCTAGAACTTGCCCTGTGTGTTTGCAAAGGGAAATAGTTGTTTTGTTCAGTCTTGGAAGTGCTATAGGCCTTTCTTTGTTGAGCCAGATATGTATATTTTACCCTCCTAATTATTACGTATCGTATTTAACCCCTTTGAGCCTATAATCTTGTTCCTTTAGCAACCACATTACAAGCCTTACCCAATTGTTTGAATTGACCATATATTTGAACCTTTTCACCTCTCACGAGCACTTAATTGTAAAAGTTAAAGTGTGGGGTGGTTAGTTTGGCTTTTGAGTGGATCTAATGAAAATAGGAGAAAGGTGCACTGTTTTGAAAAAGTAAGAGCTACTTGAATTGAAAAAAAATAGTTGGATTGTTGTGAAAAAAAATTCCTTGATAAGTGGTGTCTCTTGATGTAAGTGTGCTTAAAGAAAAATGGGGTAATATACATTGATGTGAAGATGGAGTTTTGGTTTGATATAAGTGTGGGGTTTTGAATGTTAAAGTATATGTATTAAAGTGCTTAGGGAGGTGTAGTCACTCTTATATCTAAATGTATCCTACCCGTCCCGTAGCCTACATTACAACCAAATAAAGTCCTAATTGATCCTAGATTGAATAAGCTCAATTAGTAGAGTAATACACTACGGGCAAGCCTATGGTGCATCTTTTGTGGCATATGAATGTTATTTCTAAGAGTGAGTGAATTCTTTCTATCTTGAGTTCGTACGTGTTCTTAAATTTTATTGTGTGAGACTGCTCTCGTTGGTTGTGTAAGGGCACTTGATTCATGAAGGAAAGGTAATGTCATTGACCTCTATATTAGAGTAAGTGGGCGAGTGATAATGCGTGGTACTTGAGAGTCAAATCTTGAGGTTAAGATGTTACGCTTTTGTGCTTAATCTATTTTAAATATTCTTGACATAATGAATTAGGAGAGTTGTTTAAAAAGGCCGTGTCTATATAAAGTGAAGTTTGATTGCTCGAGGACGAGCAACGATTTAAGTGTGGGGTGTTGATGTTAGGCTAGAAACCCGTGTTTTAGCCATGATATTACATTCCAATGATTGCGTTTTTACGTGTGTTTGAGCTCAAATGATAGTGAATTACAGTTAGTACGTGTTTTATGCCTTGCAGTAAGCGATTCAGAGCTCAAAAGTTAATTTGGAGCTAAATTGATCAATTTGGAGCTTTGAAGTCTGAGTAAAAGCTCAATACATTAAGCCAAGATCGTGTTCGGAGGTTATGTACCAAGTTCGAATGTTAAAAGAGGACGAAATAAGTTCACTCTAAGAAAATTACACTGCCGCACGGCATGGGGCACCGCAAGGCGCGGCGCAGCAGTGTAAAATTGCGGCGCAGCAGTGTAAAATTGTGCCTGACTCGAAAATATGAAGCTGTAGACAAAATGCACCACCGCACAGCATGGTGGGGCACAGCCTGCGGCGCGACTGTTCAATTTTTACAGAGCGAAGTCATAGTTCGCGCAGGAAAGGATGTTTTTGTCTGGGCCCGATACTACTTGGTATAAATACATGTAAAAATACTATTTTGAGGAGGTTGGGCATACTTTTGACACAGATTTTACCTAAGGAGGCAGAGACACAAATGGAGCAAGGCAGGGAATTCTTCTACGAGTTTTTCCTTCCTCTTACTATTTTTCATTGTTAGTTATGACTTTTAGTATTGTAGTTTTACATGCTATTATGATTAGCTAATTTGTTATCTAGGGTTTTGATGGAACCTTTTGTAGGATAAATTCTTGTTATTTTAATATAATTGAGCTAGTATTTTCTCTATTTGTTCAACTACTTGTTTGTTGTAGTTAATTGACAGGATCCTCAATTAGCTGTGCCTATTTAGTGTGTATAACTCGGGAGAGAGTGCTTATTTAGGTAGTTGTTGAACAACATCACTCCCAAAGTATAAGAGGGATCTATAACTGCGGGTTTAAAGGCGGGATTAGGGAAAACGAAGCCTTGGGGTGCAATCTAAAGTGAGCTGTAATAAACAAAGCCAGCTAGCGTAACTTCGGAGCGCGCGTCCAGTAAATTGTGGTAATTATTCGGGAGAGAGTTACGATAGTCAGAGTGCTCATGATCGATAGAGAATACTTAGACAAATTTATAGAAAACGTAGCGGGAAGAATTTCGATAATTGGGGAAATCATAACTCTAGACCTCCTTAATCTTGACTACAATCCTTATCCTTGTTAATTGATAGTTTTACGGCTTTCTAGATTTGTTAGTTAATTAGATAAAACTAAATATTATAATTTTTATAATTAGAAAATTGTTTGGACTTGTGTTTCTTAGCGATATTGAACAACTATAACTAAGCCTTAGTTCTTTGTGAGATTCGACTCCGGACTTTTAGACCGGATTATATTTGCAGCGACCGCTTATCCTTTTTAGGACTAGAGTTGGGCGTGATCATTGAACAGAAAGCATTAATAAAATGAATGCTGGAGTGATTGGAATAAACCTACTCTTTGTAGTAGATTTGAATAGGAAAAGGCGAACTGCTCTAATTTCGTTAAATTATTAGGTGAGGTCTTGTGGATTTTGGGGCAATTGATGCTCAACCAGGAAGCAGATGCTTCTAACAAGTTCTGTTTAATGAGTTTTTAGCTTCGAGGAATTGGGAGTCCACGTGTTGCCTATGTCAAAAAGAGTCAACAGCTATAAGGTTGAACTATAAACTAATAAAACTACAGAAATACCCCCAGACAAATTAAAAATTTCAAGGTCAAAACCCAACCTAAGTTTGTTTTCACTTTTCTGAAATGGTACTAAGACTAAACTGAAGAAAAGACCGCTAATCAAGCCAAAACCCCAAAGATCTGATCTTTTTGCAGAAGAAGAAAAAGTTGAACAGAAAGCATAAATAAAATAAAATGTTGGAGTGATTGGAATAAACCAACTCTTTGTAGTAGATGTGAAATGGAAAAGGCGAACTGCTCTAATTTCGTTAAGTTATTTGGTGAGATATGGTGGATTTTGGGGCAATTGATGCTCAACCAGAAAGCGGATACTTCTAACAAGTTTTGTTGAATGAGTTTTTAGCTTCGAGGAATTGGGAGTCCACATGTTGCCTACGTCAGAAAGAGTCAGCAGCTATAAGGTTGAGTTGTAAATTAATAAAACTACAGAAATACCCCCAAATAAATTAGAAATTTCAAGAAAACACACACGTTGACGGAGAGGTGCCTGTGTTCCCTCTTCTAATAAGTAGGAATACTAGTTTCTGGAGACACGAAAATCACGTAAAATCTTATAAAAAATATATTTGAGTTAAAAATCTAAAGTTGTTAAATAAAAAGTGGAATTTCATGATAATAATATATGTTTGTCCTGCTCAGCTATATCCTCAAATTCTTATAGTAAATTAAATTTTAATATATGAATTATGCGTTTTCTTTAGAAGCCCAAATATAGTAGCACAATGGGTTGGCTCATATTGAGATTACTGACAACAATATTTCACTTCTATATATATGACCTATATATATTTTTTGAGGAAATAACTTGGAAAAGCAAGATAAAATGTATAACGCTCCAAAAGAAAAGAAGAAAGGAAACTTGACCATGTTTTTTTTTCCCGAAAAACCGAAAAAATATATATGAGATCTATGTAGATTTAAGAACTTATTTGGTTTTGTTATGCAAAATAATCTTGACATAAAGAAAGTGATTATCACATAATTCGTCAAATTAATCGGTTTTGTTTAAGTAATGATAACTAGCCCAGAATGCATTATTTTTCAAGTAAGTAAAGCCATAAAATCAAAACAAATAACAAATAATTCAAGAAATTGTGAATATCATAAAAGTAAGAGGAAAGGAGAAAGATGTTATATGAAATAACAATGCATCAAAAGTAAATGTCTAAGTATAAACCAAATAAAAGCTATAAGCTAAGAGCTGTTAGCGAATAAGAGGAGAAAGGAAACTACTAAATACAAAAGAGAAAAAAATCGACTTTATTGTTACACAAATAGAATCCATGAGATCTCATCCTATAAATATTTTTATTTATATAGGAAAGATCACCGGATGTCCTACAAACATCAAGCACAAGCATAAGCATTGCATTATCTTTCTTCATTAACATGCTTCCAAAATGTACATGAACCTGGAACTCCATTTTGTATCCAAAAATATTTCAGTACCTTCTGTTAAGCCTGTGCTTTTATTATTGTCTTCACGAAACGAACTATGCCATATATAAAAGGTCTAATTTCCCCTTTAGTTCTTGTAATAAAGGTGAAACTACTAATTGCTACATTAATATTTCATAGTAATTAGTTGTGAATTCAAAAAGTTTGACAGATACATTCTCAAATAACACCTACATTGAACGTACTATTGATTTTGAAGCAGACTGTATTCGGGAGTAACTGAAGGAGAATATGAATATCCTTAAATTTAGTTGGATTCATTGAATTGAGTGACTGAATTTTTAGAGTACAACTGTTTCACTCCTAATTCACTCGGTTCATTGCGTAATTAAAAAATTGTTTAATTATAGGTTTATTATTATTCTTCAGGGACAAAATGATAACTATGTATTTAAAGGATATTATCATAATTCAACTTTAAGGATAGGAGCTTCTTAATTTTAATATAACTAGTCTCTACGTTCATGCATTACACGAAATATCTTGTGTCAAACGTTAAAAAATGTATGAATTTCATAATATATGAATTTCATAATGGATTAAAACAAAAAATGAAGAATATAGATACGTTTAAGACTATCTCTGATTTTGAAGCCTAAAAAATAGGCTGCTAGTTATATGTTCTCCACTTTTAAACTTACTCTAATTTTTTTGTTAATCCTTTAGATATTCTGACGTAAATATTACGTTATGTTATGGCTTAAGAAATACATTCTTTTTTTCCTGTGACATTTAAGAATATCTATTATTAGTTGATAACAAACTCCTATATTTCAGGCAGTACAACATAATTGACGTTATTTTTTGGTGTTAAAATTTCTAGTATTAGTTGTTATCAAACTCCTATATTTTAGGCGCTAACTATTACAATTTTATCCCATATTCATGTGTTTTTCCAAGAAATATTTTAATTGTGAAGGGTATAAAAATCGGTCAATATTTCAAGGATATTTTTGGCGTTCAACTTTTAGCTTTTGGACATTCGTGCTTTTATAATAACTAGTCTTAGTGTACCCCAATGTTGATGAGCACTAAGATTTTTTTTAAAAAATTATATCAACTTTTAGCTTTTGGACATTCGTGCTTTTATAATAACTAGTCTTAGGGTACGCGCGTTGCGCGTGTAACCCAATGTTGATGAGCACTAAGATTTTTTTTTGAAAATTACATAAATATTATATATATATACATACCACACAGTGAATTATAAAATAATAAAGAAAAAATTGTAAGTTTCTAAAAGTGAAGAATGTTGATCTTATTCATTTAAATGGATAAAAATCTTGTATCTCTCTAGTACATGTATTTTCTTTGTCATGAAATCAGAAACTCATATTTATTGATTATCTTAGTTGCTTAATTGCTATAATAAGTTATGGTACTCTTTAGTTGTGTCTGAATCCAATTAAGAGAATGTTGAGCCCATATATTTCTAATGATTTTTCGATAAAACACTTATTTGCTTTGGCTTACTATATTGTCGGAAGGAATTAGAGTTATGTCACATAATTCATTCAATGTATGATTCATCTAAGATAAAATCTTAGATTTTTTAAAATTCCACTCCCTTTATCTCAATTTATATGTCATACGTCCCTTTTTAATCTGTCACATTAAATGAATGTCATACTTTTTTATTTAGAAATATTAAAATTTCTAATGTAAAGGAGTTTCGACCTATAGCATGCTGCACAACTATCTATAAGCTCATTGCAAGAATCCTCACATCAAGATTGAAAACAGTGGTGGACCTCATAGTTGGCCCTGCTTAGTCAGATTCTATAGAAGAAAGAAGTATTTTGTACAATATGATTATTGCTCATGAATTGGTTAAGGGATACAATAAAAAATGAGTCTCTCCCAGGTGCATTATAAAAGTGGGCATAAGGAAGGCCTGTGACTCAGTTGAATGGCCTTTCTTAGAAATGGTTCAGGAATATGGTTTCCCAAACAGGATGATAAGGTGGATTATGGAGTGTGTTGCCAATGTGAATTACTCACTTCTAATAAATGGTGGACTTATTGATAGATATCAAGCAAGGAAAGGACTGAGGCAAGGGGATCCCATGCCCCCTTACCTGTTTGTCTTAGTGATGGAGTATCTCAATAGAACATTAAAAACTCTTAAAGACACCCGAGACTTCAACTTCCACCCAAAATGTGCCAAATTAAACCTAACTCATATCTGTTTTGCAGATGATCTGATTATGTGCTGCAGAGCTGATAAAATCTCTATTCAACTACTGCTGGACAAATTCAATCATTTCTCAAAGGTGACATGACTCATAGCTAACTTGGAGAAAAGTTCTATCTATATAGCTGGAGTTACTCCGGATTTCAAAGACATATCAACACTGACTATCAGTTCAAGCTAAAAGCCCTTCCTTTCAAATACCTGAGAGTTCCTTTATCCTCAAAGAAGCTATCAGTACAGCAGTGCATGCCATTAGTGGAGAAGATCACCAATAGAATAAAGTGCTGGACCTCAAAATTCCTATCTTATAGTGGCAGAATTCAACTGATAAAAAATGTGCTGTTTGAGATGCAAACATAATGGGGACTAGTGTTTCTGCTGCCCAAGAAGATTGTGCAATTGGTGAATGATGTGTGCAGATCATTTCTATAGATAGGTATCCAGATCCCTCCAAAAAGAGCCTCGATATCTTGGGATAGTATTTGTATGCCAACTTCAGCTAAATGTCATAGACTTTACATGGTGGAATAAAGCAGTAGTATGCAAACTAATGTGGGCAACACATACAAAAAGGATGCTCTCTGGATCAAATGGATTCACTCTATCTACATCAAAAGGCAGGACTTCCATACAATGAGTACTCCTAATCAAGCTTGTTGGCTAGTAAGAAAGGTGTTTGATATTAGAGAATGGTACTTGACTATAGACTCTTTTGCCAATATGAACAAATTCTGCAAAAAGGGGCAATTCAACATTCAAAAGATGTACACATTATCGAGACCACAGTTTCCAAAGGTTCGATGGAAAGCCTTAATGTTAGGCACCACCATACCTAGGCACAACTTCTTTCTATGGCTAGCACTTCACCACTGGCTGGTCACAGTGGATAGGTTGACAGCATGGGGAATACAGGTTGATGTGAGATGTGTATTATGAAACAGTGAAAAAGAAGAAGCAATGTCTCGCTTATTCTTTGACTGCCAATTCTCAAGAAATATGTGGAACATACTGCTAAACTGGACGGGAGAAAGACATCAAATTGGTACCTGGGATGAGAAAGTATTATGGTTGATGAAAAGAACAAAAAATGGCAGACCCCAGAATAGCAACTTGGCATTTCTGTATGCAGCAGTGATATACCATACGTGAATTTTCACAAACCAAAATCCACTAAGAGTCGTGGTGGCGTCGGACACCGCTGTCAGGCAAGCCAACTTAATCAATCAATTAACTTCTCTTTTTAATACCTTTGAAATTTAGGACTTTTTCTTCCATTTTTCATAAATAAAAAGATCACCACTTAAATTCAAATTAAATAATAAACGACTAGTACAAATCTTCCGAAAACCATCCTAGAACCCGGTGTCACAAGTGCATGAGCATGTATTGATAAGGAAAATAAAATACAACATTTGTCCAAAATATAATGGACAAGAAATAAATATAAAAAAATGCTGAAAGGAATTACACTAGCTGCGGGTCGCCTCGAACAATACAGCTCACCTAGTCCCAGAATTATCCGTGCTGCTACGCCCCGTAAGTCACTAGAGTTACTTATACCTGTGCAACAAAAATACACATAAGTGTAGTATGAGTGCATAAACAACATATACTCAGTGAGTATCCCACCTAATCTCGAAGAAGTAGAGACGAGATATTCAACTTTGATACTTAATAGTAGTCCAATAATAATATACTAAATGTGCGAGGAAATCAGGGATTTTATAGAGCAGTTCTAACTCACAAAGCGAGAAAAACAGGTAAACACCTTCAACAAGTAATAAAGGATTTTCAAGGTTTACTTTTCATTATTTTATCAATTTATACCAAGCCATGAAAGGCAATATCCACATTTAAAATTCTCAGGAAAACAATATATATATCATGCGCAAATCATGCCGAGGTCGACGACCCGCTCCAACAGAAATGTAAACTGTCCACTGCAGAGGGTCGAACGACCCGAACCATAGATGCATCTATTTAATCTGCCGAGGCATTCAACCCGTTCCATAATAAACACAACATACCCTGCTCATGAATCATGCATGCGACGCAGGTACACATAGAGATACATGCTAAATAAGTCAATTAGGAAGTTATCGGGGATATTTATCCAATTAAAACAATTTTTTTTAAATTTTAGGAAAATGATGTTTAATCTCCTTTTAAACTCATTTACTAATCCAAGGTGATTTAAGCAATTCAAGATATCAGTAGGTTCATAAATAATCCAAGTACAACGTGCTTATGGGTCCTAACTACCCGGACACTCAATAATAGTGGCAACGCATGGAATCTCGTCACCTAGTGTGTACGTAGCCCCCACAAATAGGAGCACATAATCAATAATACACCTATGGGGACATTTCCCTCTTACAAGGTTAGAAAGGAGGCTCACGTCGCTCCGAAAATCCAAACCGGCATTCCACGCCCTTCCGAAGACTCTAATTGATGCACCGCGCTCCAAAACTAGCCAACGGTTACGCAAAGCCATTAATAGATGCTCAATTATTCATTACAATCTAATTTATAGCAATTCCTAACTCCGATCGAAAAGTTGACAAAAATGCCCTTGGGCCCATGTGTCCTGAATCCGGCATTTTTCGAAGATAAAGATTACCCATGACCTTAGGAACTAAAATATATTATTTTCACTAAATTTCATACTCAATATCGTGGTTGAATTCCAAGAATATAATTTCTAGGGTTTTCCCTCAAAACCCTAAGTTTATCTACACAATTTATGCTTAAATCAATACATCATTGATGTATTTAACTCATAATAGGTGGGGATATCTTACCTTGATATAGATGACGAAATCCCTCTTTGAAGCTCTCCAAAAATCGCTCCAAGCCATGAAAAGTGGGTAAAATGAACCAAAACGCCGATTTAAAACAAGTCTTCTGCCTCCAGTCATTTTCGCACCTGCGGTCCCCGGACCGCTTTTGCGATTCCGCAGGTGCGGTCACCAAACGCTTCTGCGATCCACCCTGGCCACCCTAGCTTCCGCTTCTGCGCTTCTTTTTCCGCAGGTGCGGTCCCGCATCTGCGGCTTCCTAACCGCATCTGCGGTCCTAGATCCCCTCACCAAAATCCTAATTGGTGGTCTTCCTGGCCGCTTCTGCGACTCCACACCTGCGGCCAAATCTTCGCAGGTGCGAAAATAGCATATACCAACTGCTTCAGCCTTTCCGTCAACTCTAAAATCGATCCGTTAACCATTCGGAAACCGCCCGAGCCCCCCTGCACCTCAACCAAACCTACCAACCAATCCCAAAATACGTTACGGACTTGCTCGAGGCCTCAAATCACATAAAACAACACGAAAATCACGAATTACACCCCAATTCAAACTTTATAAACTTTAGAACTTCAAACTTCTACTTTCGATGTTTAAACCTATCAAATCACGTCTGATTGACCTCAAATTTTGCACACACCTCAAATTTTGCACACAAGTCATATTTGATATTACAGAGCTACTCCAATTTTCGAAATCGGATTCCGACCCCGATATCAAAAAGTCCACTTCCGATCAAACTTCTCAAAAACCTCCAAATTTCAATCTTTAGCCAAATGGCTTCAAAATGACCCACAGACCTTCGAATTCACTTCTGATCGCTCTCCCAACTCCAGAATCACCATACGGAGCTATTCACAGTCCCGAAATTCCAAACAGACATCGATAACACTAAAATGCACTTCAAGCCAAACTTATGAAATTTCTTCTAAAATGCTAACTTCCACATTAGGTGCCAAAACACTCTCGGATTATCCAAAACCCAATCCGGGCATATGCCCAAGTCCGAAATTATCATACGAACCTGCTGGAACCTTCAGATCTTGATTTCGAGGTCGTTTACTCAAAATTCCAATCTTAGCCATTTTCTCCAACTTAAGGCTTCTCAAATGAGAATTTTCATTTAAATTTAACTCTGATCATCCTGAATTTCAATTCCGACCATATGCATAAGTCGATATACCTGAAATGAAGCTGCTCATGGCCTCAGACCGTTGAACGATGCGCTAGAGCTCAAAACTACCGGTTGGGTCGTTACATTCTCTCCCGCTTAAACATACGTTCGTCCTCGTACGTGCTGAGAATTGCACTGGAGTGGTCTAAAATCCCTGTTTAACTTTTCATGCACCTTCCCGTGCTACCATAATTTAGTTGAGCACATTAGCTCGATCAATTCTTAAGATATTCTCTTTTATTCAAGCGGATACACCGCAAAGTCCAATTCCAATATTCGGAACTCAATCCTAGGCCTGTTTCCAACATGCCCTCATTATATCAATAGTTACACGCTGTACATAGACGTGTCTGCATAACTTTGCTGACTTCACCACTTTACTCATAAGACCACAATAACTTCCTCTGATCAATTAATCGAAATTCCACGAATCCGATGCTCCCATTGCACCTCATGACCTACATAGGTTTTGCTCTAATTCTTAAAATAACATCACGTTGGAAAAGATGTGCAGAAATTCATAATCAACTACCGAGCCAACCAATCATTGAGCCTATATTTCTGACAAGTTACATTACCACATTCTGAACCAAATAATGATCTATGCTCCTTAATATATTTCACGTAATCAGATTCCACTGATCCTAAATCCAACAACCTTGTCTCACCTAGTATGAACTACTCAGGAAATAAGCCACCCCGACATGACCAAGAGTCTCATATGATGCCACAATGTGCCAATAGGCTACCAATTAGAATGCGATACAAAAAGGAAAATGAACTCTGAAGGGAAATTTTAATTGCCCCGCTCGCAAATCATACATGCGCCGCTGGTGCACAACTAATCTAAGCTTCCTTCAGAAAATATGAAATAGAACACAATAAAGAGATATGGGGAACTGTAGTGAACATTACGCTGTTGCGGTGCGCAACCCGATCCAAACAACATAACCATGGCGGCGTGCCACCCGATCCAAATAACATACCCATATCGACGTGCCAACTGATCCACACATAGAACTCACATAAGGCAATATACATCGAGCTAAATTGCTCGTTACAACAAGATATCGAATTTGGTCACAAGCATGCTAAGTGCATAATACCATCCCTGGGTGGACATATAGCGCTATAAGCTACAAAAATCAAGCACAACTGAGGTGCGATATACAATCTGAATCTCAAGAGCCATTTTGCTCATAATACATCATTTCCACGCAGATCCTCAACACATGCACAATTTCTCAAGCCGTCTCACAACATAAGCGACGTAACATATCACTACATGAAATATCTGACAACAAAATAACACCCTGACTACTCCATAAGGAGCTCATTACTAAAATGAACACAAGTGGCCTGACATAGAGCCCATATTCACATTTAAATCCATCCATCGACCTCAAGTCGATCTTGATCGCATCATACTAAGCCAATAACCTTTCAAAGGTCCATACTAACTCCCCTTTCCTCATAATACATATGAACAACCGTCGTAACCAGTGCAAATTCCCCCTCAGTTCATAACCCAATAAACAAAGTGCCCTCAAGGAATAAATTCTCAAATTAATGATATTACCACAACTCCACATACTTGGTTTAAATCTTTAGTCAAACAAGTGACTACGTGTCACACTCTTACAATCATCCCATCGGACACGCTCCCACAACCTTTCGAAATAAATATCGAGTCCGCACATCTAAACTATCGGCCGCACTAATGCTGAAAAGCGATCAAGAATCCTTAACCAGGATGTAAAGCCTCTTTCACAACACATCGATCTCAGTTGACGTTGAATACAATACCAATTTACTTTAGCATTCCACCCTTGTCTTGCTTGTCCGAGCTCGTGACATCCTTACCAGCACAAAACTGCAACCTCGATCCTCACTTCGAATTTTCATGCTACTCACTGCACCCAACGTGCCAACATACGATAGAACACGATCCTCATCGTAACTCTGAAATCATTAGTAATTTAACACTTCATCATAAGAACTTTTCACTTAACTCACCTCAGGAGAATCATAGCAACACACATGTAAATTCCCATAACCATAGGATATGCAAATCTCTAAGTAGTGGTCTAAGGCACCATGGCCCCTTCCGAAATTCGCTTCCACATAGCATAAGAATGTTTCTGGATAATAACAATTACAGCGGCTGACAAGCCTCATACGCACCGCCATAGATCACTTACGTAACTTAATCACGTTGAGAGAGCTAATTTATACTTTAAATATGCCAACTAAATCATGGCTAATCAATCTCTCTTCTTCTAATTTATCCTTGATTGCCTTAGGAATAATTCCAACTCCATTCAATACATAGAATACTCCATCTGCACTTATTCCGAGTGACCTTGAATCGCGAGACTATGCTGTCTCAAATCCCACGAATTATTTTGTACCTCCCAAATGCCACACTGCAAGCCAAAACATCACAGAACATATTGCGCCTCTTCTCATACGTTGCTAACAAGCTTGATTCTTTACCTGTAATTATACGCTCAAAATTATTAGGCATCACACCTCATCTTGTGAATTTACCATGACTGTTGTTGAGAGCCAACCGCTTCTACTTGGCTCCGAATATCATCAACTCCATGAGTCTTTCATCACATGAATGCCCCCTTGGCAAAGAACCCACCAATGCATTTCCCTTGGAACCCACATCAATCTAAAGAGAAGTCCTGAATCTTTCCCCAAGGCTGAACAGGGGCTGATAAGGCCAAGGATAGCCCACTTTTAATAATTCTTTTGCCAAGATTACCACTTGTGGTCTTTTCCCCATAGCTGAAATAGCCCATCAATATGCTAATAACCAGAAACCTCGCAAGTAGTTGACTCTGCAACCACATCATAAGCGGTGGGACTCTCCTACTTACCATGAATCCATAATTTTACCAATCTGGGATTCACCTGTCCTCTTTATCTCTTATTGACATAACCTTTCTCGATTAACCGCCAAATCTCTCGAAGTCTTCCTGTAGAACCCCCTTCTTCTTATACTCTGAATAATCAACCACATTTGCACAATCAATCTCTTTGTTACACAACCGGTAAAAATTCTTTGTAGAAGCCTTGCCAACCACGCGACTGCTAACCTGCTCACTTAGCTAATCCACCTACAGAAGGCTTTCCCCGACATCTTCTAACACTACTGCATAGGGTACAATCACTACGACATCAATGACCCTTCCTGAGACTGAGCTCACTGTCCAGTTGCACAGGTCCATTTACCTCTCGTGGACATCATTTAAATGTGCGACAACATTCTTCCAATTCCATGTCATGCTGCATCCTTCCCCATTTAAGCGGCTCCTTTCCGTATTATTAAATCTCCTGCCACATGATAGCCCATACTTCTAATTAATTCTGTAAGCTTCAATCGCCAGCCACTAAAATCCCAAATCATTCCTAACTCTCCTTAAGGTGCATAGTTATTTTATTACCAAGCCTCTACGCAGCTCCGCCACTCTCCCACTTTGGGAAAACTCACTTCTTTAATCAGCTGCTCGACCTGTGCTACCGAAGCTTGACCCTTTAGAAGTTTAAAAATCCGCCTGACACTTCCCTCATGTCATTCTAATCTTTTGCGGCTTAGTTGTTGCCTTAATAAAATTTATCTTCATAGAACTTGAATCCACAATTTCCTACTAACTCCAAACTTTTTCGAAGGTCATCTTTATCGAACCGTCGACATTAGAAATACTGATTCAATCCAAAACCACCGCACCCTGCGATATCAGATAGTTGCATCTCCGATACTATTTCCCGATGTCTTGCCCCAAAGGCGAATTGTAGAAGATCAAAACACCGACAAACTTAATACGTTCAATTATTACAATAGTACCCCATTATAGGAGAAAACTCCACTACGCTTGCAATTACCAAGTCTCATTACTTCCACCAGTCTTCATCTGACCATCCTCAGTTCGATTGTCTTTCCTCTCCCGGGAATTAAATACTGAATCCCTTGATTGTGCACTGAGTAAACCTTCCTTCAAGTCATTCACTGCCCTGACGCGTGGGCAAACATTCTACCATCACACCAATACTGCAGAATAATCTCTCATAAGCATTGTGGCAACTTGTGCCTAGCCTCAAGGCTCTTAGAAGTTCTGTTACTGAGCTGAACAGTAGAATATCCTTCCATAAGGCGACTACAGTAGTCCAATCAAATATACCGGGAAAATCATCCCACACCATATTTGTAGTTCCATTACAATCCTTCAATTTTTGATTTATAACAAGCGCTCGCATAAGATTGAGTAGGAAGAAATCAAAGGCATAAACCTCAAGGAATTGAACCGCACGATAAGTAAATCAATAAGGGAAGTACTCCTAACAGCACTGTAGCCTCCTGAGGATAAGTACAGACGTATCTGTACCGATCCGCGAGACTCTACTAGACTTGTCCATGACTCGTGAGACCGACGGTAACCTAGCGCTCTGATACCATGTTGTCACGACCCAAATTTCTCTAAGGGTCGTGGTGGTGCCGGACACCGCAGTCAGGCAAGCCAACTTTTAATCAATCGATTAACTTCTCTTTTAAATACCTTTGAAATCTAGGACTTTTCCTGCCATTTTTTATAAATAAAAAAGTCACCACATAAATTCAAATTAAATAATAAATGATTAGTACAAATCTTTCGAAAACCATCCCAGAACCTGGTGTCACAAGTGCATGAGCATCTATTAATAAGGAAAATAAAATACAACGTCTGTCCAAAATACATTGGACAGGAAATAAAAATAAAAAAATACCGATAGGAACTACACTAGCTGCGGGTCACCTCGAACAATGTAGCTCACCTAGTCCCAGAATCATCCGTGCTGCTATGCCCCGTAGGCCACTATAGTTACTTATACCTGTGCAACAAAAATGCACAGAAATGTAGTATGTGTACATAAACAACGTGTACTTAATGAGTATCCCGCCTAATCTCGAAAAAGTAGAGACGAGATGGTCAACTTTGATACTTACTAGTTGTCCAATAATAATATACTAAATGCGTGAGGAAATCAGGGATTTTATATAGCAGTTCAAACTCACCAAGCGAGAAAAACAGGTAAACACCTTCAACAAGTAATAAAAGGATTTTCAAGGTTTACTTTTCATTATTTTATCAATTTATACCAGGCCATGAAAGGCAATATATATATATATATATATATATATATATATATATATATATCTGTATGTATATATATG